>OZ024907.1:0-292500 GCA_964017125.1 Flabesymbios commensalis | reverse complement strand
AATTTGAGCTCCGATCTAGATATTGGCAATGAAAATGTACGGTAGGCTTAACATGCTTAAGGCTCAAACGTAATATTGCTTACAATAGGGGGCGGGGGCCCTAGGGTAGTGGTTAGCACCGCTGCCTTTCACGCCAGAGTTCGGGGTTCGGTTCCCGGTCTCGGCGGTTTGAAAGAAACAAAAATGTTTCTTCCCCATCCACGTGTGAAAGTCAGTATTGTGGGGAGTCTCCGTGACCGAGAGGTAGCGTGCTCGGCCTCAGACCGCCAGGGCTCGAATTTCGAATCCTGTGTCTGGAGGACAGTGTCATCTCAATCATCTCACCATCCTCAGGAGGTTCTCCTGGCCCAGTTTAGCCTATATGTGCACAAAGGTGGCCTAAAGCCCGATTCATTTCATTACAATAGCGTGATTGCCACAAAGAGCAAAACTGCAGTACAACAAATCTTTGTCTCTACCACAACTTGAAAAGTGGAAGAGCAAACCTTTAATTTTGTTCAATATATGATCTATTTATCTTAAATGACAAAACGATTAGTTATTTGAATAAATTGATAATATTAAGTTTAATTAAAAATATAAGTAATAATCTTAATATAGAATCGTATTAGGAATCGTAACTTTCTCTCGTTTTTAGAGATAAATCTTAACTTTTCTAATGGAATCGAAAAAAGTGAGGATACAATTAACACTTACAGCGTCAGAAACTGACGTATGTAGACGTCAGATTCTGACGTATAAAGACGGTCAGCGCACTGAAAAAATTAATATATGTATAATGGTTGTAGAAAGAGCTAACTATATAGTCTATGACACAATTATCTGGAGCGCATGCTTTTCGTCGATTTCCACGTCAATTCTGAACCGATTTTCTTGAAATTTTGCACAGGACATTTCCAAGTCATGTCCTAACATCGGTAGAAATTTTGTCTAACTTTTGAAATATTGAATATAATTTTTGCGAAATGTTTATCGATGTTAGGACATGACTTAGAAATGTCCTGTGCAAAATTTCAATGAAATCGGTTCAGAATTGACAGAGAAATCGACAAAAAGCATGCGCTCCAGATAATTCTGTCCTAGACTTTAAGGGGTCTTGTCAAGTTAAAAAAAGCCTAAAATCCAAGAGACCCCTTTGGTCTCAATGGTTTATACAAACACATTTCAGCTTTGTACTGGTTAATATCTCCAGGGATTTTGGCGGGATGGGTGAGCTGATGGGTGAGTATTCACAGATATTTTGTTGACTTTTCAAGAGATAAAAACGTAATATTTATAACACAATTATGTTAGTGATTCAATAATTGATTAATCGATCCATTTTTTCAGAAGTATTTCTTTCTAGTTGATTGTTGAGTGGTAGTGGTGGTAGCTTTCTTAGCTAGAGTGGTGATAGGTTTTGTATTCCTCTCAATAGTTGTTGCATCTAGCCAGGGAGGTCTGGGGAACATGGTCCCGCGGTATTGACACATGCATCTGCCTGAAATTAAAAAAAAAACATTTCTATTTTTTACAATCGGAAAATAATCTCTTAATGCAGTCTATTCATTTTGAATGGCTAACATACCATAGAAGGATAACGTTAACAGTAAGGAAAAAATAAAAGATCATTATAGGTTATGTAGTTCTGTAGTAAAATGATTTATAGCGCTATAAATTGTCATGGAATATATTAAAACATATAACTGCAGATAGCGTACAACATTTTAGAAATTGATTTAGAACCCCACGTAACATAATTTAGTAGTGATATGTAGGCCTAGTGACTCTATGTGAAATGTTTTGAAAAAGTGTTGTGTTAAAAATGAAATGAATCGGGCTTTAGGCCACCTTTGTGCACATATAGGCTAAACTGGGCCAGGAGAACCTCCTGAGGATGGTGAGATGATTGAGATGACACTGTCCTCCAGACACAGGATTCGAAATTCGAGCCCTGACGGTCTGAGGCCGAGCACGCTACCTCTCGGTCACGGAGGCTCCCCACAATACTAACTTTCACACGTGGATGGGGAAGAAACATTTTTGTTTCTTTCAAACCGCCGAGACCGGGAACCGAACCCCGGACTCTGTGGCGTGAAAGGCAGCGGTGCTAACCACTACCCTAGGGCCCCCGCCCAAAAAGTGTTGTGTTACATGAGAAGTTTTCAGGATTCGCGTTTCGCGTCCTGGTGATATCTGATTTATCACCTCTTATCTCATAAAAATAATTCCTGGCCGAATTTAACCCTTACAATGCGAGGATCGACTTCAGATGTCAGAATCTGACGTCTACAGACATCAGATGTCAGAATCTGACGTCTACAGACATCATATGTCAGAATCTGACGTCTACAGACATCAGACGTCAGAATCTGACGTCTACAGACATCAGACGTCAGAATCTGACGTCTACAGACGGCAGATTCTGACGTCTGAAGTCGATCCCACGCTGTATTTACAGTAAGAGTGAAATATTTATAATGGCCGTAGGCCATTTTAGTTACCTGTGAGCCTCTCAGCCGTCGAAAACGATATAATTACCAGAAGTAACAAGGCAGCTTCTGAAAACTTCGTCATTTTCTAAATCTCAGAGGAGTTCCAATGTGTCGGTCCTGTAAGCAATGCCTGAAAAAATCTCTTTGATTAGAATACATGAAATAATCGGAATGCAAATTATCTGTCTAAAAATAATACACTTGAATAGAAAAAAAATGGATATATTTGAGATAAAGTGTACTATTATTATAACATTTTTGTCATCTATTTCAAACAATACCATATTGTAACTTAAGTACACTATGTGAAAATCTAATAAACACTGACTCTAGTTTATTAAGTTTGAATGATCGTCCTAATATTAAGATTGTTGCGATGTATGATTAATATTGGAAATCAAATGATTGACACAATTTTAAATGGGTCGCAAAACAGACGCTACAAGTCGGTAATACAGATTTAAAAATTAAGAAATGCAGTATTTTATTAGGATAAGATTTAGCCACCGTCCGACTCCCATTACTCCTAATATTGAGCATCACAAAATGGTCTCTAGCCTTTAACTATAGAATTAACAATAGCTTTTTTAAGTTTAAAATATAGCCCTTTTACCTTTGTTCGGGAATATAAATGCAAGCTCGATCGATCTATGCCTGTCTACCCTTTAATTGTGTGCACTTTAACTGACGATCAATGTTGATTTTCAGCTGAGAAGGATCACCTCAGATCAAACACGTCAACAACGCACTATTAACTGCCGGTCCCCAGTATATTCATTTTATTGCCACATTAAATACCAACTTTTGCACATGTTAATGATAAAACGCGACATCAACCACAAGATTTAAAAATAGTAGACCTCCATTTTGTCAAAGTGGAATAATTTTCACTCACTTGAAGTTGTGGAACGCGTCAGTGAGACACAACTTCAAGTGAGTGAAAATTCAAATTAAATAACTCGGCGGCTAGAGGGTTGAGATTGATAGCTTAGGGGAAACAACTATGTGATTGGTTTGTAATGGAGTGTACTATGGGCCATATTCACAAAGGACAGACTACAAAGGCGGATCCAGAGGGCGCCCCCCGCTCAGGGTCTTAAAAACAAAAAAAAACATATCTCGGCCGAAGTATGGGTTTAAATACATCATTTGAGCCCTTAGATTTCAAAATTTTCTTGGGGAGCATGCCTCCGGATCCCTCTAGAGCATATAAGTGCAAGCTGTGGTGTGTAGAAATATTTCAAAAATCGGCGTCCCCCCCCCCGTCTGTGCATTCCTGGATCTGCCACTGGACAAATATAATCACATGTCGGTTTGAAATTAGTGTTAATAGTTATAGCATTAAGTGATTTCTTTTTCAATAAATGAACTATGTTGTATATCAACGTTTAAAGCGCTACCATGGAATTATTTTATTTTTTATTTTTACCCACTACACCATATGTGATCAGCAGACCAAAATGTTAAAAGGTAAATAACGTACATTACATACCAAATACAACATTTCAATACTAGTAAATATTGTAAATTGCTCATGCTTTTCAACTACTTGAATAAGAAGGACAACAATTTATCATTACTTTGGTGTGGCCTTATGATACTCGATCACACCAGTTGGTTGTATAAACCCAGTAACACCTGCCATTCAGCCATGTACAAACATCAATCCAGTAAATATCACACTGTAATGTTGATTCGGGGCGACGGATGAAAACCTGATGAATTTGTTCGCTTCTGCTCCATTGTCCACGGAACATACATTTCTACAATATAAACATCTCAACGACTAATTGACTTGACTTTTCAAACATATATTCAACTGGTCCGCTGGTTAAATTGAATCAATCATTTTCATTTGAACCCTTCAGTGTATGTTCCTAACCACAGATTAATAATTATATCATACTATAATTACCCTTACAACGCTGAAATATTTTTATATAAACCATGGAGAATAAAGGGTTTTTTCAATTTGAAATCATCATAAATGTCTTAGTTACCTCTTTCTGATTAATTTGAATACCTATGTTATGGGTCTACAGCCATTTTAAATATTTTAACTCTTGCAATGCGGGGATCGACTTTAGGCGTCAGAATCTGACGTCTACAGACGTCAGATTCTGACATCTAAAGTCTATCCTGGCGCTGTAAGGGTTAACACTAAGGTCACTTATGTTAACATCAGTATTATGTTTGTGTGTTCATTATCTTTGAACAAATTTGCCGAGCTGCTATCTCCAGCACAGTAAAACCACACATGATCTTGCTATTTTTGTTTATTTAATTAGTAATAGCCGGCATATATATATATATATATATATATATATATATATATATATATATATATATATATATATATATACACGTTAACAAGAATACATAAGTTTGTATTCATGATCTCTCTATCACCTCTCTCATACACTGCACAGGTTGTATAGCGCATATCACAATATACTCCAGATCTAGTCATTTTCGCGTGTTTAAATTTTCGCGAATTTCACATTCTGGTTTAGAATTCACAAATTTTCATTTCACTTTAATAGCGCTATTATAATAATAATTTACGCAAGATTCTTGAATTCGCAAATTTGTCCTCCTTGCGAAATTCACGATAATTAAAATCTCGCAAATATTACCAGATCTACAGTATAGTGTATTTGCACGCAGGCCGATGGGCCTATGCATATCTGAAATAAACTATCAATAACATTTAACAGTAAAAAATATATGCCAATTCTATGACACTTATGTACACATGATACAATGTGGTCTAAATCTCCCAAAAAACAAAATGTTTAGTCATAAAATGCAATAAAATTTCAATAAAAAATAAATAATATTTGAGGACTTAGAAAGATATTAATCTTAAACTAATTGCAACGATGATAATTCTCTCTTAGCATAGGACATTGTTACGACGTTGAATCAACGTTAATGACATTGATTCAACGTCGCAACAACGTCTTGTGTCCAGTGGCTAATAACGTTTTTGAATAAATAAAACGTTTTAGTGCTGTTTATTACTTCGAGACGAGCTTAGCGCTTACATGGTTTATCTGATTAAACTCTCATTTATATAATTTCAGGCATCATGAGCTGTAAAATATTTGTTTTTTGCAATTTCCACCTCAATATAAATTAAATGTAATATCCCAATAGAATGCTCTAAATCTCGTTATTGTGAGTGTTTCTCCCAGGCCAGCAAATGTTTTATTTTTTATTTATATTTTTACTGTTTTTTGGAATATACCTGATAACTACTCAACTCTTTCAGTGCGGGGATCGACTTTAGATATCAGAGTCTGACGTTAATAGACGTCAGACTCTGACATTTAATCGACTCTAGATGTCAGAATCTGACGTTAATAGACGTCAGACCCTGACGTCTAAAGTCGATCCCCGCACTGTAAGAGTAACATAGATATAATAGTCGTAGACTCATAACATGGGTATTCAAATGAAGCAAAAAGAGCTACGTGAAAAATTTACGATGCTTTAAAATTGGAAAAACGCTTTGTTCTCTTGGTTCATATAAATATATTTCAGTGCTTTTGGGCTTAGCCCTTAAAGCGCTGAATTAATTTGTAAAAAAACCATCGCAACCAAAGGTTTTTTAACCTCAAAATCACCATAAATGTCTTAGTTAGCTCTTTCCGATTCATTTGAATAATCTACCTATGTTAGGGGTCTACGGCCATTAGGAATATTTCTACTCCTATAGTGCAGGGATCGACTTTAGTCTTTAGAATCTGTCAGATTCTGACGACTAAAGTCGATCCCTGCGCTGTAAGGGTTAAAAAATAATTCAAACACTATTTTTTGTTGAATTAATTGTAGATAGATATTTATTGACATAAAGAAAAGTCATTACTGACTTATATGTCATAAAAATGATAGAATAGGATATGTACATGTATATACAAGATGGTTAATTTGGTAAAATCACACGACAATTTACATGGTATCACACACAAACAAATATTCCACGTGGAGAAAGGGGCCTGAACCCTTTCACTGCTAACAATAACTATAGCCGTTTTCAATCCGCCATATTAGCCGATTAAATCACTGTTATTGAGAGTGAAATGTGTGTTCAAACATCAAGATTTGCAAATGTTTTGGTCGTAAATACAAATAAATTAACTTAGCAAGATAAATGTTTAGTATTTATTATCAGCTTCTCAAAACAAAACATTTTTATAACATTTGCTTCGACGTTGGGCCGACGTTGTACACATGTAATACAAATGTGTTGTGTTTGTTGGGTATAGGGCTAACAAAGATCATTTCGTAGATATGTTATGCATTAATTAGTGAAAACATTAGAATGATTATAGTCATTGTTAAAAAAAACATGCACTATATCGGTAGGTAGTGGAGATAGTCAAAGCTTTGTGATGACGGTATAATCTGATAATAGATGTGATCTGCGATTGCCATTAAAGACAAAGCTTGTTGTTTGGTGAGCAAACATAATAGCGGTGTGGCGAATCATTATTAGAGCGGAATAACTAATGGTTTACAGTCAGTATAGTGGACCCAGGGCTGGTTTATGACAATTATTTTTTACTCTGTGGGCCTACGATATAATCAATAAATTATTTAAACTGCCACTGTTTATGTGACCATTATATGTTTCTGTTCCCAAGGTTTGTTTAGAAGGGTTTGATACCCGTTCCCACGACGTTGTTGTGCCGTTGCATCAATGTCACTGACATTGCTTCAGATTCGCAACAACGGCGTGTGCCCTGTGGGTAACTACCCAGCAGCTGCACGAGACGTTCACCCAGTGCTGATACAACATTGGGCTAGCGTCGCAGACGGTGGCCAAACGCTGTACCGACATTGGGTGTATGTTTCGTGTTTGCTAGGGAATATTGATTTGCCGTACTGCCCAGCAAACACATTGCATTGAACCAATGTTGGGTTAATATTGGCCCATCGTCTTCGCCGCTGACCCAACATTAACCCAACATTGGTTCAATTCCTCGTGTTTGCTTGGTGGAAAGGTCATTAAATATGCCATATTACCTGATCGTTGTCATTGTGTGTGATCTACTAATAGAGATGACGACAATAGAATCACTAAGTGACACTGCTAGGATAGAATAGGCTTACATGGATACAGGCTCAGACCACAGCCATGGAATACATTCAGTGGTGCAGATAGAAGTCTGGTGTTCCTACTATATTTGCTTGCTGTTTAGCTGGCCCAATGGGATAATTTTGATAAATATAAACAAAAATAATATAAACGAGATATATGCCTGTTAATAAGTTGGTAAGTTAGATGTGGTTAAAACACGTAGAGAGATATGCCGTCACCACCATAGACAATAATGAGTATATATGTAGAGGACTTGGAATATCAAATATAACTGATCTGCTCAACAAACATTATTTTATCACTGCTGGATAGCCTACTACTCATTGTATCTACCTTGTGATTCTCAGGCCTAGCATACCCGTTAGCCGTGTGATTATCAGGCCTAGCATAGCCTTCAGCCGTGTGATCTACAGGCCTAGCATACCCTTCAGCCGTGTGATTATCAGGCCTAGCATAGCCTTCAGCCGTCTGATCTTCAGGCCTAGCATACCCTTCAGCCTTGTGATCTTCAGGCCTAACATACCCTTCAGCCGTCTGATCTTCAGGCCTAGCATACCCTTCAGCCGTGTGATCTTCAGGCCTAACATACCCTTCAGCCGTCTGATCTTCAGGCCTAGCATACCCTTCAGCCGTCTGATCTTCAGGCCTAGCATACCCTTCAGCCTTGTGATCTACAGGTCTAGCATACCCTTCAGCCTTGTGATCTTCAGGCCTAACATACCCTTCAGCTTTGTGATCTACAGGCCTAGCATACACTTCAGGCGTGTGATTATCAGGCCTAGCATACCCTTCAGCCGTGTGATCTTCAGGCCTAGCATACCCTTCAGGCGTGTGATTATCAAGTCTAGCATACCCTTCAGCCGTGTGATCCACAGGCCTAGCATACCCTTCAGCCGTCTGATCTTCAGGCCTAGCATACCCTTCAGCCGTGTGATCTACAGGCCTAGCATACCCTTCAGCCGTGTGATTATCAGGTCTAGCATACCCTTCAGCCTTGTGATCTACAGGTCTAGCATACCCTTCAGCCGTGTGATCTACAGGCCTAGCATACCCTTCAGCCGTCTGATCTTCAGGCCTAGCATACCCTTCAGCCGTGTGATCTACAGGCCTAGCATACCCTTCAGCCGTGTGATTATCAGGTCTAGCATACCCTTCAGGCGTGTGATTATCAGGTCTAGCATACCCTTCAGGTGTGTGATCTACAGGTCTAGCATACCCTTCAGGCGTGTGATTATCAGGTCTAGCATACCCTTCAGCCGTGTGATCTTCAGGCCTAGCATACCCTTCAGGCGTGTGATCTACAGGTCTAGCATACCCTTCAGCCGTGTGATTATCAGGTCTAGCATACCCTTCAGCCTTGTGATCTTCAGTTCTAGCATACCCTTCAGCCTTGTGATCTACAGGTCTAGCATACCCTTCAGCCTTGTGATCTACTGGTCTAGCATACCCTTCAGCCTTGTGATCTACTGGTCTAGCATACACTTCAGCCGTGTGATCTACAGGTCTAGCATACCCTTCAGCCTTGTGATCTACTGGTCTAGCATACCCTTCAGCCTTGTGATCTACTGGTCTAGCATACCCTTCAGGTGTGTGATCTACAGGTCTAGCATACCCTTCAGGCGTGTGATCTTCAGGCCTAGCATACCCTTCAGCCTTGTGATCTACAGGTCTAGCATACACTTCAGCCGTGTGATCTACAGGCCTAGCATACCCTTCAGCCGTGTGATTATCAGGTCTAGCATACCCTTCAGGCGTGTGATCTACAGGCCTAGCATACCCTTCAGGCATGTGATCTTCAGGCCTAGCATACCCTTCAGCCGTGTGATCTACTGGTCTAGCATACACTTCAGCCGTGTGATCTACAGGCCTAGCATACCCTTCAGCCGTGTGATTATCAGGCCTAGCATACCCTTCAGCCGTCTGATCTTCAGGCCTAGCATACCCTTCAGCCTTGTGATCTTCAGGTCTAGCATACCCTTCAGCCTTGTGATCTACAGGCCTAGCATACCCTTCAGCCGTGTGATCTACAGGCCTAGCATACCCTTCAGCCGTCTGATCTTCAGGCCTAGCATACCCTTCATCCGTGTGATCTTAAGGCCTAGCATACCCTTCAGCCTTGTGATCTTCAGGCCTAACATACCCTTCAGCCGTGTGATCTACAGGTCTAGCATACACTTCAGGCGTGTGATCTACAGGCCTAGCATACCCTTCAGGCGTGTGATCTTCAGGCCTAGCATACCCTTCAGCCGTCTGATCTTCAGGCCTAGCATACCCTTCAGCCGTGTGATCTACAGGTCTAGCATACCCTTCAGGCGTGTGATCTACAGGCCTAGCATACCCTTCATCCGTGTCGCCCAATAATCTCTAGAAACTGCTCACGCTAGACCTTCATTTGGATAATTGGCGACAATTATCACCTGCCACCAAAAATGGTGGAATTTTCCAGACGTACAATGCTGAATGCTTGGTAGCCTACCCTGCCATGTGACCCCTGGTTAATCAAGAGACGTTGCAAAGCATCACAGTGATTAAAGTGACGTTGCCAAGCATCACAGTTAATCAAAAGACGTTGCCAAGCATCCCAGTGATTGAAGTGAGTGAGAGAGCTGTAGCCTAGTGAAAGAGCTTGGTAATGATCAGATATAGCACTGACTGGGGTTGATAAAAAAAATAATAAATATAGCAAAATGTCTAATTTTAGCTGTGAGAATTTGCTGGTGAATGACACTACAGGCTTTGTGCACGTCGACGATGACACCTATCTTACGTTGTCTCTTATGATATTTGGGGGTCTGCTGGCTCTAGTCACACTGTTTGGCAATGCTTCAGTTCTGGCAGTGGTCTTAAAGTATGACTGGCTACGATGTAACATTAACTACGTGATCAGTTCCATGGCATTTGGAGATATGATGATAGGATTGGTAGTGATTCCCATGGTATTGTATGCACGAGGATCCAGCTCCACGATTCCACATATATTGTGTAGAGTCATCCTAAGTATAGACGTGACATTCTCCATCCTTACTTTTCTTCATATTATGCTGCTTAACATAGAACGCTATATCTCCATACAGCATCCACTACGGTATGTAACATTAGTGACAGGGAAAAGAACAGTTATCTCTTTGGTCGTCATCTGGTGTCTCGTATTTGTACTTGGAGTAGGAGTATTTGTGACGACGATAATCATTTATACAGATGAATGCATAGCGATGCCCCCTGATACAGTGACAGTCGTATCACTTTCCGGAGTGGTGGTTCTTTTAATTCTACCAGTGGTAACACTGAGTGCTTTTTATGCTCGTATTTATACGATAGTAAGGCGTCATATTAAATTCGCCAAGGCACAGGCCATTCATGGGACAGAACACAAGTCAAGTGGAAAAGAAATGAAGACAATTCGTACAATTATTGTTATTCTTGTTGTGACCACTGCTAGCTGGGCACCTTTTCAGATCGCTAGCTTGGTGCTTTCTCTAACTGAGCAATGCTCCACCAGGATTGTGATCCTTGAGTATATTTTACCTGTTACTGGAATACTATTTTTTATTAATTCAGCCTTAAATCCATTTATTTATGCCATGTGCAGTCCACTGTTCAAAAAAGCTTTCAGACAGTTAATTTTGTAAAGATAATGATGCCTTTGTAATGGCGTTGTACACTAATGCTAGTCTAAAGGCTTAGGCGTCGTACTATCACAAACACAGAGAGAGCACGAGCAAGTAGTTGCATATGCTGATATGGATTTGCAGAAAGCATAAAATAACTATGATGCCCATAAACTAGATTTGTTAGAATTAAAATGGGTAGAGAAATTCGGTGATTAATTATATGGGAATCAACATAAGTGCTGTGTCTATGCAGACAAAATTCCCTTAACCGACATTTTGCCACCAGAAAGACCAGATGCAACTGGCCACCATTGGCTAGCTGCATTGGCATAATATGGATATTTACTAGAAAAAGTTATACGGAAACAAACACAAAAGCAGCCCTTCGTTACCGGCCATTTTGGACTTTACTTCCGCAAAATTTGTCATGTGGTGTAATTGTGTAACACCAGACATTTTTTTTCATATTGATCAACGATTTAACTATCATGCAATATTTTCGAGATATTTAGTAAAACCGACTAACAATAGCCGCCAGTCGGGCATTTTGGATTTTATGTCTGCGAAATTTTCTCACAAATCGTATCCTTATGTGATACCTTACTTTCTGTTTTGTTTTCATGGTCCAGCTATTTTTCAGTGTTTTTCAGTCCCATACAGGTCTTGAGATTAAATTTAAATGTCAAAATGGCCGCTAAATGGTCATTTTGAATTGTTCCCCGCCAAAAGTTCATGAGGTCATCGGCTGAAAAAGCTGAACATATTTGTAGGATCCCTGCTTCTCTCGATTACTGTGACAGTCGTCTCTGATCTCCCCGGACGCGGTGAGACAGGAGATGACTGCCTTGTTTTGGTACTTCAGTACCGTGTTCATAAAACCGAATCCCATGCGGTCGTAGCCTTTCTCCCGCACTTGTGATATAGCTCTTGGCGACTGCAGACGTGCCGCCGGTCGTCCGCTCGGAGTTTGACTAAGACGTGTCGTGCGTGGGGTTGTGCATTGCTGGTATTCGATGTCTAGACCAATAAACATAATAATCTGAAGAGAAGTTTTGTGAGTTAATCGGAACCGTCGACCTGACGGGGAAAGATGAAGTTTATGATATGTTGGTGAATTTTAGGTGGTTTCTGCCGTTCACCCTTCAACGAGCCACCTCCCATCTCCCACATATTCGTCCAATTAAAAGAAAATCTTATGAAAACGTTTTCCTGAAACGTGCTAAAAAACATTTCTTCGTTAGTGGTCTAAGTAATTAAAGGGTCGATGATATGGGGATCAAAAGGTCACTAAAAGAATTCCCATTGGTATGTGATGGCTATGTGAAGTATGAGGAAGCACAAGTTGATATATTAGTAGCTATTTTGAAAACAAATAACTGCTGCGATGGCGGACAGTGTGGAATACTGTAAGCAGTCAGCCTCTGCGAGGGCTGCTTAAATATCACCCAGACAAGTCAAATGTCAATGCAGATTCTTTAGCTAGATTACAGTGAGGACAATGAGGATAAGTCATGCGATAAACTCATTAGCACAGATATCCCAAATGCTATTGCTTGTGGATTAACGAATTCACCGCTAGTTGGGACCATAAGAAAACATTATAAGAAAACATCAAATATAATAATTTTACCCCTGACATAGTGGCTGATGTCCGTGAGACAAGCAAATGTCAGACAAAAGACCCTATTATTGGCAAGATAATAGAATTGATAAATGCAGGTACAACCCCAACTTTACAAACATGAAACTTAGCAGATGCTTTACAGATCCTGAAAAGATCCTGAAAATCTTGACCTGTGAATATTCTAACTTCACAACTACCACAATTGGTGTGCATACATTTTCTTACATTAGATAGGCCTAAATCTAAAGGGAAAATGTGCTTGTATTTATCAATCATTCTACTAGATTTGCAATGGCCATATCAACTAATTGATCAGAGTGCAAAAAACAGCAACAGCTTCACTTGATTATTTTGATTAGTTTATTTTGCAATATGGGGCACCACTGTATATCCACAGTGATTAAGGGCGAATTTTATTGGTAAATAGATATACGAGCTGTGTGGTCTCATGGACATGAAGAAATCTCTACTACCGTTTTTCAACCGCCTGGCAGGGATATGTGTGAGAGGTTCAATGGAACTTTAATGAACATGTTAAGAACCTTAGAGAATTATCAAAAAGAAAGCTTAAAAGAAACATATTTTCACTATAGTTTATGTCTATAATGTAACACAACACGCTAGCCTACTATAGTCCAATCACCTTTCTGTTTAATGTTTGGTTGGCAGGCAAGGTTACCTGTTGATTGATTTTTTAAAGACACTAGAGATCTTGAAGATCACGGTAAGTACAACCAATAAATAAAATATCCCAGATCAAGATTAAAAATTGCATATGACACTATTGAGAAGTTGGCCGATGGCAGTGAGGCTTAACAGCCTTAACATAATTAATTATGATACTAGAGCTAGTATTTTGGAGGAAGTCAAAATGTTAACCCTTAAAGAAAAACAAACTGTCAAATAAATGGTGTAAAACGTTTTAGAGCATCCAAATACAGATATTAGGGTGTCTGTTGTTCGACAGGAAGTTCTGGTCATAAGTATTAACCTCGCAACTACTTACTTCCAGTTAATTTTCTTCTTCTCAAGGGGCATCAAACTACTCCAGAGCTAACCAAATCACTGATTAGGCTCAGAGTAGTATCTAAACCTCCAGTAGAACCACAAGTGACAGTAGACTAAATGTCCAGTCCCTTATAGAGATGGTTTATCAAACAGCACACTGATAGTAATGCTCATTTTGTTTGCGTTTTAATGACGACTGGGCTGAAGGAGCGAGTTTCCTTGCTGATATGGTTAACAGTGAATTATTTAAAAGTATATCTGATCAGGTTAAACAAACCACAGTACAGATAGTAAAGACAGGTTTACATTATACAGTAAATCTGATCAGGTTATACAAACCACTGTACAGATAGTAAAGACAGGTTAACCTTATACAGTAAATCTGATCAGGTTATACAAACCACTGTACAAATAGTAAAGGCAGGTTAACCTTATACAGTAAATATGATCAGATTACACAACCACTATACAGATAGTAAAGCCAGGTTAACCTTATATATTTGTGTAATTTTAATCTTTTATCACATGAATGTTGTGATTCATATAATGTTATCTCTATGTAGTTATACTTTCATATCGAAATGTAAATAATAATTACTCATGTGTTCGAAACGACATTTCTTGAATGCAGAAAATATGTAATAATGTAATTATTCAGCCCAACAGCACTGTAGCGGAATAGAAAGTCTAATAAAAGTTCATTTTAACCTCAGAACTACGACTTGCTCTGATAATTTTTCATTGTCATTCGTTCATTCATTCGAATTTTGCTAGTCAGACCCATCCAGTCTGAGGAAGGTTTGGCTCGTATCCGTACTGTACTAATGATTTGAACTATAGAAGCATAATAATGCGGTACATGTCTAATAAGATTATGTATTCATTATAAAATGATAAAAATGTGTCATATTATTTTATATTTAATATAAAGTAAATTCAATGTAGGCTTAAGGTAGTTTTACCTGATTATGCGAAACTAATGTATGGTGATTGTAATTTTTGCTCGTCGTTGCTATAGGCATCCTTCGCTGTGTAAATGTTAATTTAGAGCTACTATATTTATACTTTCGGTTGTATCAGCATTGATTGATATCAGCACTTGATTGTGTCGAATACTAAAAACATTTATATATATGTATGTATATCGTTGACTAAATGCAATGTGTCATTAAATTGTGTAATTAGAAGATTATGAGTATTTAATTTGCACATTTTGTTAATTGATTATTTTTAACCACTACCGTTACATCGCTTTTTCCTATCACACACACATTACGTAACCTCATAATTACTGCTATGGTCACTAATAAGGCATAGTTGTCGAGACGACGAAGGCTAACCTTTTAGTCCTGCAGATAACGATAAATTTAAACATAGGGCCCACATTTGCGCAACCCTTATATATAGGGGCCTATGTATATGTATGAGGGATTCTATAATTTTAGGCACCAGCACTGTCCGCACCTTGTAATATTTATTATTGCATATTTTGATTTAATTTGATTACATAAATGCAATGAATGACCTTTATTTTACAATATAGCAATATTACAATTCAAAAAATTCTAACATAAATGTGTTTTTTGAAAGAAATATTGTGTAAATTTAGCCAATTTCAGCCAAAAAGCCTTGTCCCACATTCTAAGTCCCACATAAACAGGCTATTTATTCTAGACTTTCTCTATTATATATTATATTTGTGTCCGATATAATGTTAGTGCACAGCACTATCTATAAGATTATATACAAGTTTTTTAAAATAATTGTATTATTTTACCACTTTTTATGCAATTTATGTCTGTCCCACGTTGCAGCGACTCTCCGTAACGCTTATAGTTTTCAGGTAATTTCTATACTTTTTCTGACCAAAATATCACTTGTCTGGTGCCAAAAAGTTGCGCGAGACCTTCATGAAGTGAATCGTGAAAAAAAAGTATAATAAATGAGTTTTTGTTTAGAAATAATGTAAGGTTTGTGCAAGTCTTTGGGTGAGTATTTTAATTTAACGTCTCTCCATAACGCGTTTTTTTACACATAAATACTGCAAATAAACTTTTAAGCACCCTACAACCTCCAAGCCTACAACAACCTCATTTGAAAAAAACAAAAAGAATCATAGTATAGCATAATACATAAAAACTATGCACGATTTAGTAAGAAAAACGTCTCTCCATAACGCTTATTTTCTGTCTCTCCATAACAAGAATAAAAACGTTATGGAGAGAAAAAGTAGTCACAAATTACCCTTTTACTCATTTAAAAATAGCTATAAACCTTTATGAATTTGGTATTTTAACCAATAAGCGACACTTGTCTTTTAAATTGTGTTAGCATCGATATTTAGTATTTGTTTATTGTCACTCCATAACAGAAATAATTGCTTGCTGTTATGGAGAGACAATGTTCGATATTATTACTCTCCATAACGACAATAATCGTAACGGAGAGAAATTCTTATTTCATTATTCAATGGTTATTGTCATAAAGTGATTATTTCTAAATTAAGTGATCAACATTATAATAGCCATGTTCAACTACTTGTTAAATATTGTATACTTTTGTAGAAGGGTCACTGAGAAATTCAAGTTTGAAGATTACTCCGTAACATAAATTGGTCTCTCCGTAACGGTAAATTAGTCTCTCCATAACTGTAAGAAAAATTTAAAATGATAAAAATAATCATTTAAAAGTGAATTTAAGCTCTGCTG
This sequence comes from Flabesymbios commensalis, assembly GCA_964017125.1. NCBI lineage: Eukaryota > Metazoa > Annelida > Polychaeta > Terebellida > Flabelligeridae > Flabesymbios > Flabesymbios commensalis. The sequence continues at coordinate 275,968 of OZ024907.1, read as the reverse complement.
ACAACGCTATGTCAATAAACAAAGCTGAGTTGATATGTGTTTAAATTTTTGACAATATCCAGACAATCTCATATATCAAGGAAAATATCATCACTGGTGCCTAAAATTATAGAATCCCTCATATATGGGTTTTGTCTATATTTTAAGCCTACATGCAGCTGCAATTGTACTATTTTGATTAATATTATGTTTATATGATACAAAAAATGTATTTGATTTTATAACATTGTTTTATTTTATAACCAGTGCTATTAGGCCTACAGGCCTATCGGTACCGCTGTTATGCGTGCATCAAATATAGGCTACCAATCTTTGTGGAATTGAAAAGGAATTGACTTTTTAGGAATTGAAATTGAATTGGAATTGATTTTTCCAAAAACAAAAGGAATTGGAATTGACTTGGAAATTGAAAAAAAAAGTAATTGGAATGGAATTTGGAATTGAAAAAAAAAAGAAATTGACCCCAACTCTGGCTGGGATAGGCCCAATTGTTTCTCCAAAGTCGGGTCTGTTAGGGAAAAATTGTGCATATTTGACTACAAGCATGCAATTTTGCACACTTATAGTTTTTAACCTGGTGAGTTTAGATTTTCTTATTACTGGCCAACTAAGTTGTGCACATTCGTCTACAAGCATTAAATTTTGCACACTTATAGTCTCTGACCTGCTGAATTCAAATCAGCCGAGAGCCAAAGCCGATTCTCACTGGGGCCGCCGTATTGGGTATTTTAAAATGGCCGTCACCTTAAAACAACATATTTTCTCTTTACAGTACAAGTAAAATTTGCATAATTACAAAAAACATTATGATGTTTTAGACATCCCTGGTGCATATTTAATAGTAACCACAACTAAGACTGACATAGTGGAAAATACAAGATGGCCGCCATTGAATAACATAAGTACCAAACAAAACATCTTTTATTTACAATCAAAACATTTTTCCAAAGATTTCGACACCAGCGATTCTCATTTTGATGTTTGTTTGTTAAGTAAAGTTGAATAGCATTGTCATATGGAAAAATCCTATATGGCCGCTTGTAAATAATTAAAATGAAAAATTCAAACCTAAAATTGACTTTATTTTACTCTTTGCCATGATCTAGTTTTAAGCCTTTCACTTGAAATCAAGATTTATTACTCAACAGCAGCAGGCTCAAAACCATCAAAACAAACAAAAAAGCAACAAATCAATAAACATTGTAGCAATAATACCACATGATGTGCCTGTACTCATAAGCGTTTACACTTAAGAGTAAGTATAATGCTATTATTCAAACAAACAAACAAACAAACAAACAAACAAACAAACAAACAAACAAACAAACAAACAAACAAACAAACAAACAAACAAACAAACAAACAAACAAACAAACAAACAAACAAACAAACAAACAAACAAACAAACAAACAAACAAACAAACAAACAAACAAACAAACAAACAAACAAACAAACAAACAAACAAACAAACAAGAATTGTGACTAGAATAACACTGATTCGTGAACATTTTACTGTTAAAAAATACGTTGTTTCTAATCTTATAGGTCTAGATCAGGTCAATAAAAAAACTGGCTAAAAAAAACAATATGACAAAAAAGCAATACATTAATAAGCGATACAATAATATCACATGGTATGACTGGAATCACGCAGATTCATAAATATTTACGTTAAACAATTACCTTTAAATCGTTGACATTGGCGAGTTATTAGAATATTGGTCAACACGTTTTACTCTGACACAAAAGCTGCTTCCAATCCTGACAAATTAAAATTTTGATCAAGAAAACTTAGTTCAGGATCATCCTACAAAAAATGTTCCAATAATTTTGCATGTTGTGACTCAAATTAGAATGATCATGTTGATTCATGAATATTTATATTTAAAAAGGACATCAGATGAAGGCTACTTCTAAGCCTTTTAACATATATCAAGATTATTGATCAACAAAATCAGAACTATCACCAAGCATTATTACTGGATTTAAAGCAAAAGACATTGCATCAAAAAATCTATCATGGTCTTACTGAAATAGCCTTAATTCACGTATCCTAGTTATTTACACACCCCCTTCGCATCTACATAAACTTGTGCAGCGAGCACCAGCTCTGCTGCACTTGCAATTAGGCCTACCAGTGCATGATTCTTCGACGTTGGCCCAACATTGTATATATATTATGCAAATGGTTTGTGTTTACTGGGAAGTGCCACCCCAATCATGGAAGTCTGGGATATCCTGGTGGATCCTGGTTTAGGTCGCTTTCTGCACAATCATGGCAATTTCGTGACAGAAGGAAGCCCGAAGCCGGGCCTATGCCCTACTCTTATTTTCTTACTTCAAGGACTTTTTTTTATAGTATACAGTACCATAGGCAGCACTGTACACTCCAGGCCTTGCCTGATTTCAGAAACACTGCCCTGTAACATTCCCCTGCGGATGTGTTGACAGGGAATAGAGAGTCTGTGTTTGTGGTAAGGCCTCTAATGCCTTCTTCCCTCTTGTGAAAAGTCGAAGCCTTGCCTCATTGACCCCGTTCAGACCATAACCCTTGCCGTGCAAGATCACAACAACGCAATGTTCTGGTTTTGTGGGCTGATGTCGGGATGGGGTTCAATGGTAAGGGCAACAAGGGTGTCTGTCAGTGATGATGTTCTCTGCCTGACTTCACCTTCTGGCAATATAGCTTGTTTTAACACTATGACTGCATGTGACATTCAGGACTCGTCTTTGACTATGGATCAATGAAAGATATTATGAGATGGTTGTGAATTGAGATCTGGTACATGCAAAGCATTGCTACAGATATTCAACTGGTTGAATCACTACATATGTTTCAGGAAATTGTGGTACAGAAGTGGTATGCCATGATGTTTGTAGACTTTGAAGCATGGTGTGTACCAGTAGTACTGCTGCTCGCATCAAGAACAACGTTCATCATCTTGATCAAACTGCGACCTCTAGGCTTCAGCTAGCAGGTGTCCAGCCTTCTGGTTGTTAGAGATAAAGACTTCCTTGTCCTGGGGAAACTCTTTCCACTTAGGAAAGAGCTTCAGAAGATAGTCCTTGAAGCGCGAAGCGTGTGGTTTCCTGTTAACAGAACAGGGAAATCCTCTGTAACAAGAGTTCTATATAAATGTTGCAACGCTGATAGTTTGAAGACAATTAATTTTGTGATATTGTAACTGACTTGCAGATAAGGTCAGATGGCCCCGCATATACTCTGCGATTTTCAGCACGAGCTATAATTAAGCCTCTCGCGTGCAAATAACATTGTAGATGATAATAAGTGTCACCAGCGTGGGCATCATGACAGCTGCTGGGGAACTCAGTTCCCCGAGAAGCTGAAAGTTGTTAGTTCTCTTAGCCCATGCATTTAAGTTTGTGTCTACATTATTTGTTTCGACTCTATACGTTAATTCTTTTTTGTCCTGTCCATCACATAGTATGCAACAATAGGGGCGTTTGCAGCTTTCCGATAAGGGGGGGGGGAGATTTCAAGAGGCAAAATTTAGGAAAATATGGTGGTTCCGGGCGCTAGCCAAGGACATTTTTAAAATCGGCTGCTCAGGACCCCTCTGCCCCTCCCCCTGTGCACACCCCTGAACAAGGATTCTTCTGTGGAGCAGAAACGTATTCTTTTAGATGAGTTTTGGTCAGCAGAGTTACGTACTACAGTAGGCCTTATGCTCCACACACTTTATGATGTTTTTGCAAGTTTATTTGTTTATTATTTATGTCTTACCTCAGTACAGACATATACATAATACATGTATTCATAAAAGGTACGTCACAGTGTGTAGGCTTATACCTACCGAGCCACTCTACACGGAGTTATGAGAGACTCTTATTGTCATTACTCTACTAAAATTAAAGTAATAAAATAAATATATATATTTAAAACAGATAGTATATAATCGTACTTGTAGTTAAACATTAAAAAAATACGGCTAGACTCTGGTTCAATATATCATAGCAGGATTTTGCTAAAACGTTTACACATTCATTGCTGGTAAACATACAAATCACGTTATCAGAAATACTCATTAAATTAAAATTAACCTTATGTTCATTCATTTTTTGCAATAAAATATCTCTAGTAAGTGTATAATGGACATTCAAGTGATACGTGTTTTTCATGATCTTCCACCACATGCACATCACATACCTGACACAATCGTTCTTCAATAATTAAACCTTCCTATCTACTGGTCTCTACCCTAGGTGCTGTACTACTCCTAAATTTAGGCAGGGCACTTCTATGACCTTTACTAAATATGTTTGTCGCATATAATTCTGTCTCATATCTTTATTTAAATAATTTATATGTGCGGAGTTTATTACCACCAATACCTTTGTTCCATTGATTAACAAAAAACTTGGTACATTTGTAGGATCCCTGCCTCGCTAGATCACCGTGACAGTCGACCCCAGTCTCCCCGGACGCGGGGGGACAGCAGGACGGCTGCCTCGTTTCAGTACTTCAGTGCCGTGTGCATAAACCCAATCACCATGCGGTTGTGGCTTTTTCCCGCACTTGTGGTCTAGCCCTTGACGACTGCAGACGTGTTGCACGTCGTCCGCTTAAACGCCAAACAAAAAACAGAGCTCGAAGACTACCAGGATCGCTAGTGGGAATCCACAGGACCCACCTAGACCTAGTAGTGCGAACACTCAGACGTCCAACAGGACGAGTGTTAAACAGACACAGTCGACGGCAGTCAGAAGCAGTACCAAATTGGCCACTGTCCCACAGCAATCAACTGATAAAGTTAAATCGCCTAACAAAGGCAAATCCTATGTAGCGCCACATTCGCGAGCCCCCGCCGTGTCCCGCGCTAACGGTTTGCCAACGTACTCACGCATACCTTTACATTTACGGGGTAAAACCCCTGGTGCAGCTGATGCCGTAAAAGACTCGAATACAGGAACTAGTTCGAATATCGCTAATCGCGACAAAATTTTGACGGACGCAACCGTGAGGAAAACCAGAGTCGGACGAACAATCCAGACTCCTGCCCGGTTCGTGCAGATGGTCCACGCCATAGTGGCGCCTAAAGTCATCTATGGCAGGACCAACCGCACGTACTGTAATTATAATAATTTTAAATTGTAAATTGAATTCGCCAGGCCTGGCAACATTGATTAGAATAGGTCAACTGCAATTCAATTATTGAGCAAAATATTTGCTACCTAATAATGAATGTATTAATTAAATGAATCGGTTGGTCGCAGCAAAGCAGCATAAATAATTCATCGGACAATTGGTGTTATGAGGATAGGACAATTAGTGTTATGAGGATCTGACAATTGGTGTTATGAGGATGGGACAATAATTTTAACTACGGATGCTGCCACAACAACCACCCACGCTGTATTTTTGAACCACAACCACCCACGCTGTATTTTTTTCACACCTGGTTGTTCTAAATAGTTATAAGATGTTACGTTCTGTACAGTCCCCGATGCTTTCACGACGCAGTCTCCTACACGTTAGTTGGGTTCCTACGGGGGGACAGCGGGACGGCTACCTCGTTTCAGTACTTCAGTGCCGGGTGCATAAACCCAATCACCATGCGGTCGTGGCTTTTTCCCGCACTTGTAGTCTAGCCCTTGACGACTGCAGACGTGTTGCAACTCATTGATTCTGACCATACGTAAATCCGTTTGGTAATGCGTATATTGGGCAACTTCATTGAACGTAACTTAAGCCTTAAAACACACCCCCATTGCCGATGTAGTTACATTTTTCAACCCGCATTTGGTGCGTATTTACCAATACCTAGGAAGAATTTGCATGCTTTATTTTGTACAGAGTTTTTACACGAAAATTCAGATGCACCTCATATCGATGCCCCATAATTGATGATTTGTTGTACTAATGAATCGTATAATTTCTTGAAACAATTAAACGGCATACCCCCATACGTTTTCGAAGTTACAATACGTAGGCCTAGACCTAGTGCACAATGAGCAGACTTTGCAACTAATTCAGCAGTAACTTTAAAATCGAGGTTGTAACTTAGCATTAACCCAATATATTTATATGTTGGGACAATATCAATCGGACAATTATCAATTTTGAATATGAAACTCGTAGCACATTAGGATGTTTGTCTAAAATGCATAATTTTGATCTTCAATGTAGGCCTATTTATCTTCATATGCCATGCCTCGCACCACTCAAAAGTAATATCTAACACATTTTGTATATCCAGCTCTGATGTTTAGCATTGTGTTTTTGAAGTGTCTTTGCAAGACCCCTACCTTCATCAAGTCGAGTCCATGACACCTGTAAACCAAAGCTTTCTGAAATGATCTTTTTCAGATGAAGCAAGGCAATCTTCCTTTAGTTTGGTATCTGCAACCATTCATCCTTTCTTCTTGGCAGAGGCAACATTTAGCTCAGGCGCGCCTGCAGGAATTTGGTCTAGGGTTTGATTTTCCATTATAGTGATGACAGTCAATGTTTCCAGGCGCGTAGCCAGCCGTACGCCAGTACGCACGTGCGTACACATTGTAAGGGAGAGTAAAAAAAAAATATGACCCATAAAAAAAGAAGCAACAAGTTAGCAGACTAGCCTAGTCTACATGTACATGCGCACTTAGCAGTCTATTCTTTATGTGGTGTTGAATAAAACGCCGGAAAAGTAGGATACAAATGCAATAGGCCTAAATGTTTCTCTTTTCAATGACAGTCACAAATTCACCACATGTATGACTATAGTGCCGCTAAACTTGCCGTGGACGAGCCCACACGGTAAAGATGTGCCACGGACCGTGGATTACTACATTCGTTTTCTCGGGGAAATCAATTTTTTTCAACCAGGCAGTCAATGAGATCGATATCCACCCCAAGTTGGAAAAATGCTAATAACATTTTACTGGTCTTTTTACAAATGAACTGAGAGTACGATGTATACAAAATAACCTTTTATTAACTTGATTAATCGAGGCAAGTCTTAGATATGAGCGTCCAGATAAATGTCCCACTTTTTTACCCTTGAGTGGGCATTATAATCTGTTTCAGCAACGTTATGGGGCTAATTCTAAACGATCTATTTTTGTACCTGCACTGCACTGTGTTAAACAAATGATAGGCTGCACAATGGCATGCATACATGCATAAATCCCATGCTACACTGACTAGCTTCTCAGACGTGAAGACACTGGTGACAAGAGTGAAATCCCATGCAGGCATTCAACCAATTTTATACTAATGTTGGTTCATTGTCTACGACACTGGCCCAACATTAAAAAAAATTGTTTCAACATCTCATGTTTGCTCAGGGCTGATTTATGCCTATCACAGCGAATCATGTAACCAGGTAATAATGATCAAATAACGTTTTCGTATAGTCCATATATAGTGTATATATAGTGTATAGTTTCGTTTTCGTGTACGGTTATCTGTTTTGTATACTATCTGGCAGCTGGCATAGTAATAAAAATCATGGATATAGATCTGTATGCCTAAAAATAATAGTTATTTCATCTTTTAACCCCTCCACATACTCTAGCCTCTAATTATGTAAGACTAAAAAAAATTGAGGGCCATTGAATATTTTATTTACAACGTGTCCTTCAGACAATTATTTATTTCATGAAAATTCAATCTCAAAATATTTACTTCAAAAGCACTCCTCCCCCCCCCCCCCCCCTGGCGATTGAGTGGTGGCCCCCTTATGACCAATCACAGAATGTCCAGCTTAGCTATTATTTGTGCACACAAAGACACTACACAGACTACATAGTCAAATGCTGGATCCGCCATGTCTGTTTTTAAAAAAGTTGAGGCTATCTATGGATAATCGTGCTTGACCGAAAATAATCAGTAAATTTCAATATGTAATCACTGAGTAAAATGATTTAAATTATTTTATAACTTGATTTAATTCAATTTTGAATTTTGTTGCTGTATTCAATTTTGAAATTTTACAAAAAATATTTAAAAAAACTCAAAATTTATAAATCAATATCTTTACCGCAAATACCATCAGATGCCACCATTTGCGATATTTTTTTCAAATTTTCCTCGGGGGAGGCCCCCTCCGGACCCCCCACCGTGTCCGCTGGGCTGCGCGCAACCATGAATAAGGGAAAATCCACTCCCTCCCCGTTTCGGAAAAGCTCTGTAAATCCGTACCCCTAGCGTTGTGCGTACACATGTTCATAACCCTGGCTACGCCCCTGGTTACTGCCAAGTGGGCAACTGATATGGAGTCACTTTCTGTAAGAAATTTAAAATTTGTTTTTATAATTGTAATTCTGTGACTTTGGTTGGTTAGCAATTAGATAATTATTTTGAAGTGGCGGCCATTTTGAATTATCAAACACTGCTTCCCCTTGGAGAATTGGCAAGGATCGGCTTTGGCTCCCGACAGATTTGAATTCAGCAAGTCCAAAACTTTAAATGTGCAAATTTTCATGCTTTGTAGTCAAATGTGCACAATTACACCCTAAATCCACCTTAACAGACCCCTGCACTACTATGGAAATTTGTGTATCTACCAGATTAGCCCACGGCGTGCTAATTCAAAAGTGACAAATAGACGTTGTTCATATAACTGGACATAAGCCCTAGGATATATGCTAAAATGGTTTGCGTCTGATTTGAAAGACTCAACATTTTATCTATAATATCATTTTCTTACAGAATGTGTGTCTCATTCAGAAAACCGTAACATTTTATTTGATGAAATTACGAGAGATATACTAAATTTCCTGATTCAGTCAAATAAGGAAAAATTTATCTCAATCCTCACCTCGCAAAATATGAATGTATTGCTTTCATTAGCAAAATTTATTGTTAAAGCATGGGGTTAAATATTAATTGTGTAAAGTTAGATATGAAACAGATGTAAATGCTGTAATATATATTGTTCTTTAACATATTCCATTTAGTACAAGTTTGCATTCCTGACATAAGTGCAAGCCTGAATCAAATTTAAAATATATATCTGTTTAAACTAGACTTCTCCGAATTTTTTTTTGTGATGTTAAAGAATTTCGATCAATATTCCTGTGGGGAATACTGATCACTTCAAAATGTGCTTATAAGTGCTCCTACTGAAATGAAAGGAGATGTATTTTTATAATAGGCCTAGGTCTACATAAAATCTATACATATTTTTTGTCTAATGTGTAAAAGGTATATTTTCATAACCATATACTTCTATGCATTTTTTATTATGAATATTATTTGATACCGTAGACTACCTTTTATTTTTATAACACTGACATTTGTATCATACTGATTCTCTTTGTCAATAAAAGTATTATTATTATTATATAAAAAAAGCAATGTAAGAAGTCATCAATAAAATAATTGAAATTGTGAAAAACACATGATTTTTTTAACACTAGACTACTTAATGCAGCTTACAACGAGCCATCGGACTATTGTTGGGTCAGCGTTGTAGACAGTTGACGAACATTGGCCCAGCATCAGGCCGGTGTAGGCCTACACCGCCCGTCACACTCATTTCTATGGTCACACTGACCTAGCCCCAGCAGTGGCTGACCCGGGGCATGTGGTTGACACAGGGCTGAAATCTTAGCTAACACTGACCCAGCATTAACCTAGTAGGCCTACGTCGGCCATCCGCTATTCACCAGGTGGAGCAGTTACCCTTTATATCCGACGTTCGTATCAATATATAAAGAGGAAGTGATTAGAGTTTGCGTGGTAAAGCAACTGGACTAAAGGCGGGATTGTGATCGATCGATAATTATCGGAAGGCCCGGGCAGCCTGCATGCGGGCTAGCTAACCTAAACAAACAAACAAACAAACAAACAAACATGTTTTGATCACAGAAAACTGAGTCATGGCTGTCAATAGAATGATGTCATGCATGTCACGATAATCTGCTGACTAAACGTTCAGTCGTCTTCAAACAGTGTTATTCACAATTATTGTTAACGACAAGTTCAGCAGGTGAAAGGTTCCATAATTTTGTTTTCGGTGGATGTTGTGTAGAAAGGTGTCATTTCTTGTCTTTACTTTGTTTTTTAAATCGCAACGACCAACGTTGTCGTCACTTGTTATTTTTAATGTTCAGGTCGGGGCTGACCGCAGATTGAAGTATGTAGGGCCCTAGGGGTCTACTTCCTTTGAAGTACGTACTTAGATTTTGCAGCAAACTTTTGCAAATTCAGGTGTCATCCAATTTGTTGAAATGTTTTTTTTCTGAACATTGACAATCAAGCTATAGTTGCAGTCAACTTCCACCAGCGTTGGGTGTTTTTCGCTGATTTCTCAGTCAATTCTAAATCAATTTCCATGAAATTTTGCAAGCACTCTTTTCAACAATTCCGGCGCCTACCCTGAAATTTTCGTGAAATTTGAATAAGTATTTCAAAAGTTAGACCATTTGACATGTAGTGGAATTTAGTGATTGAAGCTGATAGCGTTCAATGGATTTATAGAGGAGCGTCATAATTCGCAAAAACTACATGTCAAATGGTCTAACTTTTAAACTACATAATATTTTTTCTTGAAATTTCCAGGGCAGGTGCCGTAAGACTAGAAACTAACGCTTGTTAAATTTCATGAGAATCGGATGAAAATTGCTTGAGCAATGAGCGAAAAACATGCAACGCGAAAGTGACAGATTTAAAGTGACTTTTAGTATAATCAATGACAATGTCAATGTGGGGTAGGTAGGCCTACGACGGTTACATCTCTATGTTCAGAAGGTCCTATGTTCAGAAGGTTCTATGTTCAGAAGGTCCTTTGTTCAGAAGGTCCTATGTTCAGAAGGTTCTATGTTCAGAAGGTTCTATATTCAGAAGGTTCTATGTTGAGAAGGTTCTATGTTCAGAAATATTTGTTCAGAAGGTCCTATGTTTAGAAAGTACAGGTGACTATTTCTCAGTTCCAATTGGGCACACGACGTTGGATCAACGTCAATGACTTTGATTTAATGTCGCAAAAACGTTGTGTACCCAGTGGTTTCCGAGCGTAAAATTAATGACGTTAGATCAATTTGGAGGACTCATTAAATTGTAGATATTGCAGTTATAATTACTTTCCATGGGAGGTACGTTGTTCGAAATACCATATAAAAAATGAGTGATATAGATGTATAAATATCAATTATTTTATCTTATGTGGTCTATGACATTATTCTCTGTTCAATGTAAAGTCTAAGTGCATGGTTTGTGGTAGTAGGTGAATATGCATTATATCACAACCTTCACAAGTAAATATTTCGGGTGGTTAAAAAATATTATTTAATCAATTTATCGGAAACCGTCTATATGTAAAATAAGAAATAGGCATACATCTTTTAAAAAGAATAAATGTATGGTCGTCTTGACCAGTGAACTACTCATATGGTATACATATAGATGTCTGAGTCATGTAATTGTAAATTGCTGCTGTACGTCCTTTTTTGACAGTAGACTAGCAGTCATTTAAGTGACATTTCAATACGATAAAAACAGTGCAGTTAATTGATGAGATGAATGATATACAGATGATGATGAGAGCGTGATAGGGCATGGTGGATTATTGAGAGTATTCTCATTGAAAAATATTGTATATATCGCCCTCTATAAACCCATTAGCTTCGTCTCATAATTTCATTACATCAAAGGGTCTAACTCCTTACATTGTAAAACTTTTCAGAGTAGTGGCTAATAAATTGTCTGTGCAAAATGTCATGAAAATTGGTTCAAATTTACTGGGGAATCCGCGAAATTCATTCACCCTGGTTGATGAATTTAATGTGAATTTGACTATAGAGAAATTACTCCCGGACTGTCTACTTGGGTTTTGCTATGCAATGTAATGCTGGCACACCTTGGCTTTTCACACAGCTCCGATATCCTCGGGTCGGATAGTCCCCAGAGTAACAATAGCAGCCTAACAGAGGGTAACTCCATTCTAGCCACAGTGGCTGAAATAGGTTGACCTCATACATCAGGCCCGTAGCCAGGATTTCTGTGTGGGGGGTCGTTTTGAGCAAAAAGTGGACCTTTTTGTACTTTTCTCTCTGTCGGTAAAGAGGGAGGGGGTGCGGGGGCATGCTAACGCGACTTTGTTTTAAACCCTTGTGCTGCTAAGTCAGAATATATACGTTTCAAGCAAATTTCAGACTAAATAAAATAACATTTGGAAGATGTCTATTTTTTAGAAATAATATTATTTTCGTTTGAAGCAGGAAATTGCGTTAGCAATTTGCGTTAGCAATTGAGCTTTAAATGAATGAAAAATACTCACAAACAATTAGGCAGCACAGGGATTAATATAAAAACCCATATTGCGCGTTTCCTGCCTAAACATAAATTGTGTTTTTATGTCATGATGTTGAGCAATTTAATACATGCTTTTTCAATGAAAAAAACGTATATTTCAACATGAATAGTTATAGGGGAGACCGGGGCTAACTGGGACATATTATTACGATCACGTGCCATTTTGTATTTATGTGTCTACCACTGAATAGATGTCATGATGTTGAGCAATTTGTTACATGCTTTTTGAATGAAAAAGAACATATATTTCAACATGAATAGTTATAGGGGAGACCGGGGCTAACTGGGACACTTTTATCATTTATCGCCCTGGGGCAGACAATAATAGAGTTAGAGATTCAAAACAATCATTCAACCTAGGTGTGATATTTGTTATTGTCACAAGGGCCTTTAATAAATGACAACTAAAACCTATACAGATTTGATAAATTAAAAAAAAAAAATTATGTCCGAGTTTGCACCGTATACGGGGCTAAGTAGGACAAGGCCAGGTGCTAACTGGGACACTCCTAAAATTTCAGCAATTTAGGATCTATAGAAATTAAACAAGGTATACTGCATCCTGTGATGATTCCAAATAGTTTGAAGGGGGTGAGCTATAAATAAACATATATATGCCGTTCAAACACAAAGGTTTAAAGTGCAAGAAAATAATGCAGAAAATAACAGCTGATCCCCGATGCACTATAGGCCTAATGTGTTGATACTACGTAACACCCACATTGGGTCAATCCCCTATGCATACAATCTAAAGTAGGCCTAACAAATGTTAATTGAGTTGCGCAAACATATATTTAGGTCACATGTCAGTACCCACAGGGGTTTAGTGGGCCACAATGCTCTATTACAACTGGGGCAAACTGGGACACACCGGGGCTAACTAGGACTGTCGCAGTTAGCCCCGCCAGAATTGTCCTAGTTAGCCCCGGGTTGACCTTTTATGAAAAATATGACCTGGCATGTGGGTATGGTACAGCATCGAACATCTAATAATCGTAAATTAGGCAGTAAATATGAGTGTTTTCAGTGATATATTTCAGTATAATACAACTATAGTAATTTAAGTTTTATAAGATTCGTAATTGAGACGTGAAAAATTACTTGAAAGGCAAAAAAATACATTTAGTTTTGCCTGCTCACACAACTCTGCTAGTTCCACTGGGATTGTGGCCTGTCCGAGTTAGCCCCTTGTCTCAGTTAGCCCCGGTCTCCCCTACTAACATGAATAAATTCCGTTTTGCGAATGTGAGCTCACAAAAAATATCATGGCGTTTCCTAGCTGACTGACTTGACAAAGGATTCATTAATGATTTCGAATGTAATTTCATGTATTTAATTAGCTATATTATATGCCAGGACAGAAGTATGCATTCTACTAAAGATTGTAGATAATGATGTTTTGGGGTATGCCTGAACAACCAAAGACAGTTGTGGATCCAGGAATTAACAGACGAAGAGGATACACAATTTTTTTCACAATAATTTATATAAACGACAGCTGGCACATCCAGCCTCCTATATGCTCTAGAGGGTCCTGGAGCATGCCCCCCCCCCTGAATAAAATGAAATCTAAGGCTTAAAATGATGCATTCTTGAGCATATATTTAGGCCAATATATGTTCTTTATTTAGGTAATTATTCATGTTGCCCAAATAGTCGCACAAAATTTTTTGCCACACATCTAGCCTTTAACGTAGCAATATTGCTTCAGATGTAATATTAAGTCAAACTAGAAGGGTAATTTGATACATGTATGCGTCAATTGTATGCCTCCGCCTTCACATGAGGCCTATGTAGGCTTACTCTATCAACTCTCCCGCCTGACCTGCAGTTTTCTGAGATATCGTAATGACAATATTTGATAACAAAAAAGCTCAAGATCACTATATTCGAATTTGAGATACAGTTTTATCAGTTCTATCAATTGTATGGATACTAAAGCGATACAAATTGTATGAACCAAGATTTATCATCAAATCGTGATGACAAACGTTTTCCTTTAATAGCTATTTGCCTTGAAAAATAGGTAAATGTCACCCATCTTTGAACTTGACCTTGAGTTTCATCATATGAATCACTGGTATTAATATGGAAGTAATAGGGCCTACAAATTGTAGGTGTGGAGCTTTCGTGACGACAACCATTTTCCTTTACAATATTTTTATTGTACGACTACATTTAGAAAGGGGTATGATAGACATAAGAAATCAGGTGGCTGATGAAGGCTAAATTCATTATGCGTTATTCTGTCCCTCATTTTAGACCTAAGATGAACTTAAGAGAAGTCATCCATTGCGCCAAGGAGAACGAACGTGATTCGATACATTCGTAGATCTGAATCCTATTGTTGAGGCTTACATACTCAGTTACTGCCTAAATCAGTTGGTTGGGATCAATGACTTTTGCACCTAAAGTAGACAATAAATCATTCTGCTGAAAAAATAGACTACTAGTCAGGCAGTTAAGCACTGAAATATCATTGAATTGTTCAAATTGTGATAGAAGTATGAAATTTGGTGCACTGATACTTCGATATATGTAGAATCCAACAAGATCAAGCCCCAAGCCAAATTTTCACCGCTTCATGGTAAAAATCGCAATTTATCGCCGCCATTAGCGAAAAATATAAATTATGATGTAACTTTTTTTCTATAGATGGTAGCCTCATAAAAAGTATGTCTAGCCCCATGTTTCAAGGGTCAAGCATTTCAATAAAACCCTTTGTGTACAAGGAAAATGCATATTTCACTTCATAATAATAAAAATGCTGAAATTAGTTATGTTTTCGCTGACTTATTTCAGTTTGTTTCATGTTGTGGTAGATCTATTTGGTGATGGTAGCCTATAGAATTATGTGTCCCTAAGAACGTACCATGGAGTCTGATGTTACTACAGCAGGCTCGAGAACAGACCATCCCAGAATGATGATGCCATTTACTGGTCATTTTGTATTTCATGTGAGAAAGTCACAACTGAGAAATTTATCTTCCCATCAAAATCCACAGGAAAAGACTATGACTCCGGGTATAGAAAGTTGGCCAGAAACATTTGTTGTTTACAACAGTTGGATAATATGCCTATGGGCATTAATGTATCATGGCTCGATGATGGTCGGGGTGTTGCAGACACATTACTTGTGAATAACGGTCACAAGTCATGTATTACAAAGTTTTCGGATCTTAAAGTAGAACGAGCAGTGAAACGAAAATCAGATGCTGAAGGAGTGAGTCCTGTAAAAACTAGATCCAGTTTAGGTATTGTAGGTAATGAAGCAGATGCAGAACAATTACGATGTTTCTTTTGTGAAAAACCAGGAGGCTCATTGCACAAAGCTTCCAGTTTTAATTTGGATCGGGATGTCAGATGGTGTGCATTGGAACTGCAAGATTGTAAGTTACTAGCTGAACTGTCGCTCTGTGACATGCCTGCTATTGATGCATATTATCACAACATGTGTTTGGTAGCTTTATATAACAGAGCGAGGAGTGTGAAGAAATCGCCAGATTGATCAAGTTTCAAAGGAAGGCATTGCTTTTGCAGAGTTAGTGAGCTAGAAGAGGCAAGACATTCAAAAACTATAGCTACATTCAAATTGTCCGAACTGGTGAAACTTTACACTTCTAGGTTGCAACAGCAAATGCTCCCAAAAGAGTAAATTCTACAAGGCTTAAAGAACTATTACTTTCCCAAGTTTCAAACTTAAGGGATATTAATAAAGGTAGCGATGTAAGTCTAGCGTTCGAGGGTGATATTGGTGCAGCATTCCAATTTGCGAGAGAAAACAGCTCCGATGGAGAGGCTATATACCTCGCTGGCATATCACTTGCACAACTGTTGATGTTTAATAACACTGAACATGCTAGAGCTATATCATCTGCAACCATTCGACATAACCAAGCCAAAGAAACTCCCCTTGCCATCTACATAGCATTGGTCATCTATGCTGAAACACGAAAGATAACTCTTATTGATAAATTTCACCAACTTGGCTTGTGCATATCGTATGAAGGGTTCTATAGATCTCTACAGATATGGCCAACAGGGTCTGCCAATTGAGCGAACAAAAAGGTGTGGTATGTCCAATGAAGCTTAGAAAATATATATTTACAACTGGGAATGTAGATAACATAGATCACAACCCTAGTTCAAGAACTGCTAATGATTCATTTCACGGCACTGCCATTTCTTTGACCCAGCATCCAAGTAAAGATTTAGATGGGGTTGACCGAAGTTCTGTGATTCAGGGTCTACCTACTCAAAAACAAAGGAAGATTTCTGAACTGCCAATCTCTTATACCAATATTCACCCTGTATCACTTGCAAAGATAGACGACTACGTACCAGCGGCCAACAGGCCACTAAAACCGTCTGCTAGTTTGATCAGCGAGGCTATGAAATCCGCAAAAACTGGATGGAAACAGCACAATAACTTACATCTTTATTTCATGAAAATGCACAAACAGGGTCTATGATTATCCATTCAATGAAAATGATGAAAGCAGCAGCAGATCATGTAAACCCAGGCCAGGTACCTATCATTGCCATGGACCAGCCTCTCTTTGCCCTCGGTAAACAGTTATAATGTCAGATATATATGGTGAGGACAGATATATTGTTATGATGGGCAGTTTACACATCGAGATTGCTTCATTGAATATGATTGGCCAGTGGCTGACAAATAGTTGGTGGGAATGTGTATTAGTTCAGGCAGACATCACAATCCCTGGAAGGGCAAATGCAATCTTAAAAGCATCACATGTAACTCGCTCACGTTATACACATCAAATTACAGCTTGTGCACTGCATGTCCTCCAACGAAAATCATATGAAGCAGACAGTAGCATTACTAATCAACAAATAGAGTTTAAAGACTGGGTAGAAGAAAAAACTGAGAAGTATCCACAATTTAAATTTTGGTCAATTGCGTTGAAATTGGAGCTTGCTGTCTTGCAGCTAGTGGAATCACTTAGAGAGAGAAACTTTGCTTTGTATATTCAAATCCTTGGTCAACTGTCGCCCTGGATGTTCGCTCTTGACCATATCAATTATGCCAGGTGGCTTCCCGACCACATCCAAGACATGATTTATCTGAAAGATATCCATCCTACCGTGCACAACGAATTCTAAGCCGGCAAGTTTGTTGTGCAAAAATCACGTCATGTATTCTCATTGCTAGCTCTGGACCAAAACCATGAGTAGGAATTTTTTTTTATTAAAAGTGGTGGAGGGGACCAAAACCATGAGTAGGAAAACAAGATTATTAAAGGTGGTGGAGGAGCGGTTGGTCTCACTGATAACCCAGCTGCTCTCAAGCACTGGATGGTGGCTCGATCAATCAAAGAGTTTGAAGTGACATTTCAGACACCACAAACCGGTGATACTCGACACCACAAACAAACTCCAAGCACACAACGTGCTTTTGCGAATGATGTCATATCTTTAACCTCAGTCATAGAAGAAATGGGAAATCCCTTCACAGAAGACAACCTAGACTTTTTAGTATTAGATAACAAGGAGATTATGCCTAAAACTGTAGTAGACACAGTGAAATCAATTGAGACAATAGGACTGCAACAGTATAATTCGTATTGTTGTTAATATACTTGAAAAACACGCAGTTGCAATAACGGACACAATCCATAGAAACAACTTTCCGCTATTTGGAACATCTCTAACTTCTCGTACCAAAAAACAGACTCATTTATCGTCTCTAAAAAGTGATTGCAATCTTTTCGCAAGATCATACATATAGCGTATCAATCAAGAGAGGGTAACCTTGAAGACTTTTTTTCGACATGAGAACCCGTCCTCTCCACCGCCCCTGTCTTCAATGGGAAAACGTAGTATTGGCCAAAAATCTGTTATGCTTCACTGCCTGGAGATTTATACCGCATATGATTCTCCAGATGTCGACATGAAAGTCATTGATGGTCCAGTATTAGTTAACAAGCAAAAACATTTAATGATTATAAAACAGATGTATTCCAACCATATATAGTAAGCCAAGCGAGTACAGTCAGACGACTTGACATTGTGTAGGATAGATATCTACCTGATAGTCTCAAACATAGCACAAGAGAAGCACAAGGTCAAGGTGTTCCTCGACGTATCTTACCAAACTGTACCATACCAGGAAATTCGAGCGGTTTCCTGCGCAACTAAAACAACAAGATCGAATTATTCACCTTTCTGGCTATATGCGTAGCTGACCTCCAAATTCAAGGAGTGCAGATAATCAGCTCTTGCAATGAAGACATAATCAGCTCTATGCCTGTTGATAAGAGTGGTATATCACCATGTAACCACGAAGAGGGCGATACCATCGTTTTCCTTTATGCAGCTCACACAGTAAAGATGGGTTGTAGCAAAATTTTGATCAGAGCTGTAGACACTGATGTAGTGGATCTGGCAGTGGCATATGCAGCAAAGATGGGCATCGAGGAATTGTGGTTAGTATTTGGGGTAGGAAAAATTTCTGATACATAGCAGCCCACAGAATTGCCATTCATCTTGGCCCAGATGTGTGTGCAACGTTACCCTTTTTCCTGCTGTATCTGGGTGTGATACGGTGCTATCAGCATTGGCACTCTAGTGATTAATAGTTTTATTTCGATGCTCACGTCACCTGATTTTGTTAAATGTTACTCATTTAAATCATAGTTAGACATTTTGTACACAATACATTGACACAGCTGTTGATATTAAATCACAAACGTAATGACATTTATTATTTTTGTTTGATTTTCTTCAAATACAACATACTGTACAAACATGCGGTGTAGACAGTAGTTTTTCGTCAATAACTTTATTTTGACTGAGAAAATGGATTTAATTAATTTATTAAGAGTTATAAGATTTTTCAAAATTATATATCTTTTTTATTATATCATGATTCTTATTGTTTTATTGTAATATTTGACCATACAAACATAGGTGTAGACACGATTTTATCTTTATTATCGTTAATTGTGACAGAGATAATGGATTTAATCCTTTTTCTTTTAACGGCGGAACTATTTCTTTAAATTTACATATATTGTTATTTTATTTGCTCATTATATTATGATTCTGACTGTTTCATTGTAATATTTGACCATACAATCATATGTCCAGACACGCTTTTTTCTTTCATATCTCTAATATTGACAAAGATATAGGATTTAATCATTTTTTCACCAATGGCGGCACTAATTTTGCAAATTTACATCGATTTGTTTCAGTCTTGCAATAAATTATAATTCTGACTGTTTTATTGTGATATTTGACCATACAAACATAGGTGCAAACACACTTTTTTCTTTGTTATTCCAAATTTTGGAGGAGATAATGAGTTTAAACCATTTTCCGCTAATGGCGGCATTAATTATCTAAATCCCGATATTTAAATTTCGGAATCGTCTTGGGGCTTGCTTGTATATGAATCTACATACCAAACTCTACACATGGGTGAAATTTGGCGCTTCTATCACATTTTGAACAATCTATCAGCTTATCTGCTTGACTATACTGGGCAGCGAATTCTTGCATTGTGCCAGGAAATATCTGCAGGGATTTTGACCTTGCGGGGGTCGATTGAGATTGGTCTTTATCTTAACCCAGGTGAATTTTTTACTAAGAATAAGGGATGATTTGAAAATTCCATGGGGGGGGGGGGGTCGCTGCCCATCAGTCCCATCCGCAGTCCACAGCCCCGATCTGAGATGACACATTTTAAATTTAATTTAACCACAAACTTACCACATGATTTCCAGAAACAAGAGTCCATGAGACAAGAAGATACCTTTAAGTATTAAGCGTTATAATTAAACCGTTTTTAGGGACAAAAATCACAATGGATAGGTCTGTGTCGTAATAACACTATGCATGTATGGACGATGTAGGCCTATATATTAAGGGAACTCACCCTTATATTATTACCTCACCTCATAATTATACGTCATTAAACGGTTTGATAAATTTTCCAATCAGTCACAATGGTAACTGAATGTAAAATAAATGTCCAATATCACCCTAGCAAAACACGAGACAAATGTCAATACAAATGTTCTCATAAATTGAAAGTAATTTTTAGTGCCAGAAACGGTATAGGGCCTATAACAACATTCCTGAAGTTTCAATTATGTCGATTAGTGGAGGAGGAAATCTGAAAATTGACGTTATTTAAGGAGTTAGTTGACACTTAAATTCCTAGAGACAAATAATATATCGCTGCAAATGTATGAACGTCTAGTTTTACGAAGCATGAACAGTTTTTGGGGCAAGTGGTCGAGTTTTTCATAAAACGTGCATATGTGACGTCATGTCGTGATGGTTGTGCCGTCACTTTTTCACCAATTTCTACTGGGTATTTATAAAGGTGGATCATTTATCAGCTGCCTAGGAGGCCATCAATGATATTTTAATTGTGACATGTTGTATGAAATAGTAATGACGTCATAGTTATGAATTATGAACATATGTATACAAAAAACATAAATAGACATCTCATACATAGAAGTAATAGACGACAGGGAGTTTTTGGCAACAATCTTATGAATATAAGCTTATATATTTTTATGAATTTATTGATGAATTTATGTGATTTCTTCTAAAAATCTTTTGTTTTGTGTGGTACATTATATATTGCCATTGTATTCTAGTTATTACTTTAGTCAGGAGATCACTTTTGGGAGAGATAATAGGCTAAATTTCCCACCTTCACCCCTTGGGCAAAGGGAGCCAGGGCAAAGGGGGGCAGGCCATTTCAATACAAAGACCATACAGCATGGCCCCCTTTGCCCTCTAACTTACAATGGGTAGATATTTCACACACTAATCCCAGTGAACGAAAGTATTTAGTATATTACTTAGTACTTAGTATGTCCAACAAAGCATGTCACCATTTACATCAAATGAAAGGTTTTTATTATATCTGTTTTATCAGGCTTACTTCAATGTACGTATTTATTAAATTTATTTGTTTTTCCATTCTCGTATTATGTATAGTTTATTTCTTAGTCACCCTGTCCCAGAGTGAGGTGAGAGCATGTACCATAGCAAACACAGAGAGCCGAACAAACAAATCCCCAAATACAACAAGAACAGTTGCCTGCACAACGCTTCTGGCCCTTCAATACTTAAAACATATATCATCACTAAAATGAAATAAAATCTAAAGGTAATATTTCTGATAAACGTCACAGTATTTTACTGTATTACATCTAACCTTTATCTTATAAATTACCTGCTACATCATTTTATAATGTGATATTTTCCCATCATTTACTGTATCACACATACATACAATCATTTCTATATATATAGCTGGAATTGGTGACGTGATTGTCAGCTTTAAATGACGTCGCGTCATTATTTGATCATTGCCGAAACGTACCAGGCATCGCGACCATTTTCAAAACTGTTACATTTTCGTCACGCCAGTTGTCGCAATGGAATGAATCGGGCTTTAGGCCACCTTTGTCCAGATATAGGCAAAACTGGGCCAGGAGAACCTCCTGAAGATGGTGAGATGAATGAGATGACACTGTCCTCCAGACACAGGATTCGAAATTCGAGCCTTGGCGGTCTGAGGCCGAGCACGCTACCTCTCGGTCACGTAGGCTCCCGACAATACTGAGTTTTACACGTGAATAGGGGAGAAATATTTTTGTTTCTTTCAAACCGCCGAGACCGGGAACCGAACCCCGAACTCTAGCATGAAAGGCAGCGGTGCTAACCACTACCCTAGGGCCCCCGCCCGCCGGCTGTCGCGTCTCACATGTCGCGTTGGTCGTCGCGTTGGTGTGTGGACAGTCATGTAATTTTCGCATCAGTCGTCGCGTCACTCGTCACGTGCCTATTCGCGCTGACGTTCGCGTTGATGTGTTTTGCACTTAAAGTGGAGAAATGTAAATTACCCTATATATTATTTTAACCATCAGTCTGTTCTCTTTCAATATAAAACATAGCGAGAAGCTCGGCAGAATGGACTCCGAGTTTGAAACCATCACTGTAGTTGTTGGAGGAAATGACTGCTACTCAGACAGATTGATCCCTGACATAAGCAAAAATTATGATAAACTCATCAAGAAAGCAAAATCTATGTGCCAGGGAAGAGTGACTATGTCCAGTATCTGCCCACGACTTGATACTGTAGACGTCCAAAGAAAAATTGAACTGACCAATACAGCCTTAAAAAATCTGTGCGACACACATAGCTGCAGATTTGTCAACAATTACAATTTCTTCAAGCTGGCTGACAAGACGGTAGACGACTCCCTATTAATGTGAGATAGAGTACATCTGACCTGGCAACTCAGTAATAAATTAGCACTAAATCTGAAGCTCAAAACAACTGAAAAATGTGTGTCGCTGTACAGATCAAGAGGTAGACCAAGACAGACTAGATATGCTAGTAACTACAGGCGCTCTGATGTAAACCAAACCAGGCCGACAGAGAGAGAATACAATGGATTAAAACATTCCCAGAAAGATGAACGACAAAACCACTATAACAGACATGATTCCTACCATCACAGAAGTAGCCAGAACAGAAAAGACCACCAGATACTAAGACAGAGGCACCAGCAAAGAAGTGACGCATATCATCCCAGAAAAGATCAACACAGATATGACACCAATACTCGTAAAAACACTAGACATGACACCAATAACCGTCAATGTGACCACTGCTGGCAATTTAAATGTGAATGCTACTGAAAACTACAGGAGGAAAAAGGAAATCAGGACATAGGCCTCATGCCGTCAAATGTTAAGCAACCTTCTAGTAGAAAAACTTACATGGATGATAACAAAATAGACAATAGTGACACAAATAATATAAAAATGAAACACTGCAACACCAAGACTGAAATATATAATCGAAAACAAAACAAAGGAGTGAAAATTGGACATTTAAACATATGAAGCTTATTGAAAAAAATAGATGAAATTAAGATTTTAATACATGAGAATAGTTTTGACATTCTAGCTATATCTGAAACATGGTTATCGGACAAAATACCGAATGAACTTGTAAATATACCTGGTTTTAATGTATATAGAAAGGATAGACCGAGTCATGGTGGGGGTGTTTTAATATATATAAAGGAGACTTTATCTTATACATATTGTCCAGATCTCACCAATTTTAATAATACTGAAGTGGTCTGGGTTAGGATTGATAATAAATCTTCCCCTTCTTTTTATGTATCATGTGTATATAACCTCAAAGCGGACGATGAGAACTATTACCAATGCATGTTGAATAATTTTGAAAATGTTTTAGCAAAGAATAAGGAAATTGTTATCCTTGGTGACTTAAACATTAACTACATCTTAGACGAAAATTTATGTGAAAAGCAAGCTCACTTTATAGAAACACTCCTTTGTTGCAAACAATTGATAGTTGAGCCTACTCGTGTTACACAATCATCTCAGTCAGTCACTGATCATATATATACCACGATGCCTCACAACCACTTGGATCACTGGATACTGAAATATACTCTTAGTGATCATTACTTTATATTTGCAACTCTGAAATTTGGGCGCCAAGCTCCTCCTCCAAAACTTATTCACAAAAAAGATTACAATAGAATAAATATAAATGATTTTATTCGCGATTTAATGGATATTGGACTATATAGTGGTGTTATTGATGCTAAATCAACATCTGATGCCTGGAGAGATTGGTCAAATGCATTTAATACAGTGGTTAGCAAACATGTCAAAATTAAAGAAATTAGAGTCAAAGATAGGTCAAATCCATGGATGACCATTGAAATTTTAGCCTTTATATATAAACGTGATTATACTCACCGCATGGCATGGCCGCATTAGCTCTTCTGACAAAATGAATGAATATAAAAAACTGAGAAATTTGGTCATCTCAACAATTCGAAACTCACAACGATCCTATTATAAGAAAACAATCACAGATAATAAATCCTGTGATGTTTGGAGAGCAGTAAACCAATCCCTGGGAAAAAATAGAAAAAGTTCCATAACATCAGATCTGTCACCTGATGCGTGGAATGAACACTTTGCTTCCGTTGGAAATAAACTGTGTAGTAAATTTAGTGAAAATGATGAACTAATATGGAGAAATAACTCGAGTATTTATAACTTTAAATTTAAAAGCCTTCTTGAAGAAGATGTTCTAGCATTTATAAACAAATTGCCATCTGAAACCAATGTTGATATTCTAGGCTATGATTCTTGTATTCTCAAACTTAGCAGTGAGATTATCTGTAGCAGTCTAACAATCTTATTTAATATGTCACTTTATAATGGAGAAATTCCAAATGAATGGAAGAAAGCTCGGGTTACTCCAGTTTACAAAGGCTCTAAACAAGACCCTAACAACTTTCGACCAATTTCTGTAATTGGGCATATTCCAAAATTATTTGAAAAATCAGTTGACTCTCAATTGAGAGAATATTTACAATCTCACTCTTTTATTACACATTCCCAGTCAGCTTTCATGAAACTCCATTCAACCCAGACGTCTTTGCATAATGTGATTGAATATGTGCTTGACAATATTAACGAAAATGAAATCAATGGTATTTCTATGTTTGATCTTGCTAAATGTTTTGACACAATTGATCACAAATTACTTTTGAAAAAATTAAGCAAATATGGCCTTAATCATGTTAATGGCACTGAATTATAATGGTTTACAAATTATCTCAATGAACGAACTCAAGTTGTTACCATAAATGGTAAAATGTCTAATACAAAACTCATTGACAAAGGTGTTCCACAGGGATCTATACTTGGTCCTCTGCTTTTTACTATTTTTATTAATGATTTTCCCTAATGTCTATCTAATGCCTTCTGTAATATTTTTGCTGATGATACTATGATAGGTGTTAGTGATAAATCTATAACAAAAATACAGTAACTACTTCAGAATGCTGTAAATGAAGCTATTAAATGGTTTGGACAAAATAAGTTAACTTTAAACATAAACAAGTGTAATGTATTAATTATATCTAACAAAAATATAGTAGACAGCATAGATATTTTTATAAATGGTGTTAAGTTACCCTTTGTGAAGTCCGCTAAATATTTTGGTGTAGAAATAGATAGTAAATTATCCTGGTCTAACCATATAGATGGATTGTGTAAGAAATTGTCTTCGCAACTTTATATCTTAAGAAGGTTGAAGCAAATTCTCCCAATGGATGATATTAATTGTGTTTACTACGGTATATTTCAGAGTATTATTAATTATTGTATCACTGTCTGGGGCTCTGCTGCACAAAAATATTTATGTAAAATACAAAAATTACAAAATAGAGCAGCACGACTTCTTGCACAAAACTTTGACTGGAACATTCATGGTATAGATATTGTGAGAGGTCTAGGGTGGCAGAATGTTAAAGAAAGATATTGTTTTTTATCATGTTGTCTCACTTATAAATCTCTAAATAATCTAGCTCCTTATTACTTATCTGATCTTTTTTCCTCTGTTTCTGAATAGCATACTGTTTCAACACGTAATGCAACAAGTAATACTCTACAGCAGCCCAGGTGTAATAATTCTTTATATAAATCATCTTTAAGTGTGAATGGGTCTAGACTTTGGAATAAGCTACCTTCAGAAATAAGAAATAAGAAGACATTTTCTGCTTTCAAATATAACCTTAAACTATGTATGGCTAATAATCAAACCATTACTGAATCATAGTTAGGGCTGCATTAAGTGTACATGTCTTATCGCTTTCTCCAATTTTTGTAGGTTTTTGTTGGAGTTTTAGTGTGGGGACATTTGTGTTTTCTTTTCTTTTCACTTTGCTATAAATGTACATGTATATACATTTGTAAACCTATTCAATTAACGCAAAGGCATATATCATCGGATTATGATCTAAAATGTCTAATGTACCTTCTATTTTCGTTATTGTAACTATTGTACATAATATGATAATTATTGTTTAAATATGTGTTTTCACTTTTTATGCAAATACTTGTCATAAAACAGGGCACATATGCAAAATAGCCAAAGGCTAATAATGTTTTTACCCTGTATAAGTATGTTTGAATAAATAAATAAATAAATAGATAAAGCATGTGAAACTGACGTATTTTTTATTTGGGCCATGATAACCTCTTGCCCACTTTCCCCTGAGCGACCTAGCAAAAAAATGAGTGCGGTTTTGATAAGAGCCTAGTTACTGGTAGCGCAAGGACTTCCTGCTACCATATCTTTGCTTATTTTGCTGCTTTTGCTACAGCAAATCATCACAGAATCGATTCTAATTGGTAGCAAAATGATATATCTGTAATATGTACCACCGAGGCTGCTGCAAAGAGCCACAAATTTAAAATAAGGAACTATGCGCGAATGAATTTGTGTGGTGAAACCTTAACGTTCGATAATTTCACATTGAAACACATTTGCGATGCTGCCCCAACATTAATCCACTGCGACTTATCGCAAACTGTATACATGGGCTAAATATGTATCGTGTAACGTTCTGGTCTTTAACAGCTACCTGCACATTTGATTAATGTCAGTTGACGTGTTATGGAAAACATTTCAACTTCGCCTACCTATGTTATGGGTCTACAGTCATTATAAATATTTTACTCTTTCAGTGCGGGGATCGACTTTAAACAATGAGCTCTGTATGAGCTCAACAAATATGACAAATAGATGACTATTTAATTTCAATATTTAATTTATTTGCAACGGAATGAAACATTTTCAAAATTCCATAAAAATGAAAAAAAATAGAAAATCTGTCTGTATATTTTATCACATAAAAAGTATTTCTGAACCAGGTGTTACGGCAGTTCAGTTGGATACGGCCAAACACGAATTCCAACCTCTCAAGCATGACGCCTGGTCATCTAGTTTTGCGTCATCCTCAGGTATAATGGCATAATTACTAGTTTTAACTGTAGAGGTAGCCAAAAATATCTGTAGGGCTGCCAACCTCTAGAAAAATAAACCCATTATGTTTTCTTCTTATTATTATTATTATTTTTTCTTCCTGCAAATATAACTATACTGGTTTAATGTTGGTTTAATGTTGATTTAATATTGGACCAGATATCCGTAAAATGATCCAACCAGGATGTGAACATAGGCCTATAAAATTATACCTACGTACAAATTCTGACATAAAGAATGATAAAATAAAGTCAATTATCATCGTGCAGCGAGTGCTAGGAAAATCTTACTCAATTTTATTATTTTTAATGATATGATAAAAAAAAAAATTTGTATGAGCTGAATAAACAGATGAATATTTAATATCATTATTAAATGCATTTTTCACAGAAGAGAAACACGCCGGTTATTATTTCTTGCAGATTCAAATACATGAACTATTTCTAATGTGATTTACTTTTACTAATAAATATTACTGCCGCCTTCAAATTGTATAGATGACATTCTACACAGATGAAATCTCGTGCCCGCGACCATATAATAACTTTAACTGGCAAAACAACCTGATCAAGTTTTCATGGGGGCATGACAGCGACCGTACCCCTTAGAAATTTTGGATGCCATATTAAAATAGAACCCACTTCTGTTTACACCACTGCTAGATCATTACATATGAATTTACGACATAATGAATATATACAATTATTACCAGGTGTGCGTAGTATGTGCTGACACATTAAGAATCGACACCGCATCATACTAATACTGAGCAGTGACTCAAACATGACCCCTATTTCGTAGTTTGTCTGGCCAATTTGGTTCATAAAATGACGTCATTGCCATAGCGACATGACGTCACAAACGTACGTTTGAAAAAAATATCGACCACGTACGGCAAAAACGATATACGCCACCATAAACAAGACTACATAAGTCCAGGAGCTCCCGCACCGAATTAGAATTTGATTTAAGCAATTTTGTGTAGGGTTATTAATGTAGTCCTAGGCTAGGTCAAAAATCAAGACGCAAGACAACTAGGTCTAAGAAGCCCAGTCTAAGAGTAAGATAAGAACTAGACAGTCTGTCTGAGATTGCAAACCTCCATTGAAATTATTGATCTTAATCAGTATCCCAGTAATGGTCTACCTATCTGACACGGTTTACCCGATATCAGGCCAATCGAGGTAACTAATAAGTGATTTACGGTCATTTTGAATTCGATATAAATTAGTTAAAAACTTAGGGTGCATCCTCCCCCGAAACCTCAAATTTTGTTTTATGGTAATGGACTAACATCTAACAGTTTGCAAAATATTGGGCATGTGAAAGTAAATGATGGCCGATAAGGGGCCATTTTGAATTTGATCGAGTCAGATTTTTTCAAGATGCATTCTCAGCTGAAATCTCACATTTCATTCTATAGTAATCGTCTAGCTATCGAGCACGGTTTACCAAATATCGGCCATGTGAAAGTGAATAATGACCTAAAGGCGGCCATTTTGAATTTGATCAAGTCGAAATTTTCCAAGATGCATTCTCAGCTGAAATCTCACATTTCATTCTATAGTAATGGTCTAGCCATCTAGCACGGTTTACCAAATATCGCCCATGTGAAAGTGAATAATGACCGATAGGAGGCCATTTTGAATTTGATCAAGTCAAAATTTTTCAAGATGCATCCTCTCCTGAAATCTCACATTTTGTTTTATAGTAATGGTCTAGCCATCTAGTACGGTTACCAAAAACCGGCTATGTGAAAGTGAATAATGGCCGATAGGCGGCCATTTTGAATTTGATCGAGTCAATTTTTTTCAAGATGCATTCTCTCTTGTAATCTCACATTTTGTTTTATAGTAATGGTCCAGCTATCTAACACGGTTTACCAAATATCAGCAATGTAAAAGTAAATAGTGGCCGATAGGCGGCCATTTTGAATTCGATTGAGTCGAAAGTTTTTAAAAGGCATCCTCTCTCGAAACGTCACATTTTGTTTTATAGTAATGGTCTAGCTATCTAGCACGTTTTACCTGATATCAGGCCTATCGAGGTAAATAATGATGATTGTCGGCCATTTTGAATTCGTAAGTTGAAAATTTTCAGGGTGCATCCTCCCCCGAAAACTCACACTTTGTTTTATAGTAATCAGGTAATGGTCTAGCCATCTAGCACGGTTTACCAAATATCAGCCATGTGAAAATGAATAATGGCCGAAAAGGCGGCCATTTTATATTTGATCATGTCAATTTTTTTCAAGATGCATCCTCATCTGAAATCTCACATTTCGTTTTATAGTAATGGTCTAGCCATCTAGCACGGTTGACCAAATATCGGCCATGTGAAAGTGAATAATGGCCGATAAGCGGCCATTTTGAATTTTATCGAGTCAAATTTTTTCAAGATGCATCCTCTCCTGAAATCACACATTTTATTTTATAGTAATGGTCTAGCCATCTAGCACGGTTTATCAAATAAAGGCCATGTGAAAGTGAATAATGGCCGATTGGCGACCATTTTGAACTTGGACGAGTTGAATTTTTTCAAAATGCATCCTCTCCTGAAACCTTACAATTTGTTTTATAGTAATGGTGTAGATATCTTGAGCGGTTTACATGATATTCCACAATATCAGGCCTGTCGAGGTGAATAATGGCTGATAGGCGGCCATTTTGAATTTTATCAACTTGAAATTTTTCAAGATGCATCCTCTCCTGAAACCTCACAATTTGTTTTATAGTAATGGTGTAGCTATCTTGAGCGGTTTTCATGATATTCCGCAAAATCTTTCAGTCGGATTTACCGATGTTATAAATTAGGTCAAAGTGCTGGGTCAACTTCAAGGTCAAGGTCCAAAAACCTGAAAAGGCACAACTAGGGACCTTAGAGAACATGTATGTGCAATATGACTGTCATCGGCCCAGTACTTTTCGAGATCCGCTCCGCGTCAAAACGTCTAAATAGGTCATAGTTCTGAACAAGAAGTAGGTCAAAGTTCAAATACCCCAAAAGGCACAACTAGACCCCCTAGGGGTGTTGTGTGTAAAATTTGAAGACAATCGAACAAGTACTTTCAGAGATATGCTCCGGAAACGAATTGTTTACGGACGGCCCAACGGCCCAACACCGTAACATCATCATTTTCTCCTCTGCGACCTTGCGTATTGAATTCAGATTAAAAATATTTGAACCTGTTTATTATCCACCTGGAAGTAACCCACATACCAAAAATTGTTATCCTAGCTTATTTTCTTACAAAGTTATAGGCAAAAGAAGAGGCAAAAAAAACGGAGGTAGAATCCATAGCTCCCTCCGTCTCACCTACGGTGACGGCGGGAGCTAACTAGAGACTTCAACCTTTCCCGTGATATATATTTTTTATCTCTAGGAATTTAAGTGTCAACTCAACTCCAAAAATGGGTTCATTCCTCTTGTACTAGATGTATGGCCAAAATGTGGACCTTCAGCCGTCAGGGGGGGGTGGGGGTCGTACGACTCCTCCGACCCCTCCTGGCTACGGGCCTGTACAAAATCGTGGGACGGACATATCTAAGAAAATAGTTTTTTTTCGAATCAGTAACATTTTAGCTACGATGGCGCATGCTCAGCTCATTTTCCTCACAGTCATTAAAACGTTGTGAACATTTTTCAGACCTTGGGGTCAAGTCGATCTCAGTCACCGCCATGTTGAAAAACGTTGATTTTTCCAGGTGAAACGAATCAATCCAGGGCTAACTCCATCCCACGCTATACATTAAAACAGAATTAACCAGTAGCGCATGTTTTTCGTTAATTACTCCGTCAATTTTGTAGGTGGCCTCCACGCTAGCAACCATTGCTTAGTCTTAGTGGAGGTCTCCTGATCATAATATATACAACTGCTTCTATATTACTATGTACTTACTCTCTTTGATCAAATAAATGAATCTGAATTATCAAGCGATTTTCATGAAATTTTGTGAACGTAAAATTATATGCATTTTGGAATTCTATTACATGTCGAGTGATCTAACTAAACTGTTACCGGTTTTAGGATTTGACTTGAAAATGAACTGTGCAAAATTTCAAATAAATCGGGTCAAAATCATTGAAAAATCGACGTAAAACATGTGTTACAGATTTGCCAAACTAATTGTGGCCCATGGTAGGCCTATAGGTAAAACAAGGCTCTAATTGGTCAAGCCAACAATACAACGCATTTCGGGGATATGCAGTGGGTTACATACACCCCCCACCCCCTGGAATAGACTAAAATGAAGAAACAAAAATGAAAGAAAGAAAAGTGTCAATGGTGCCGTATATAGCTCATCTTTGTAATTACAGGTGTTTTTTGTTTGAACTTTCTACAAGTTCAAACTAGCACCGGATTTAGGTGGATTTGAATTCAGATATAATGTAGATCTGGTAATATTTGCGTGGTTTTAATTTTCGCGAATTTCGCGAGGAGGAGAAATTCGCATTCCAGAATCTCGCGAAAATTACTATTATAATATCACTTCTAAAGAAAAATGAAAATTCGCGAATTCTAAACTTCGTGAAAAGTCCCAAAATCATAAATTCGCAAATATTTGAACACGCGAAAATTACCAGATATACAGTAGTGTCATATTCCTGAATTGCGGGAACTATCCTTCTGTGATCACTCCTGGTTTGCGGCTGTTCACTATGTTGATTGAAGTCCCAATAGCGATTTTGGCAAATTGTGGACGGACAGACGACGGACAACGCGCCATGACAAAAGCTCATCTGACCGAATGAGCTCAAATGAGAGCCTGTGATTTGTTATCTTGCATTATAGGCCTAATTTACAGGTCGAAATTAAAAGATGTATGTTTTTTCCTACATAAAACAAAGAATTTTCTGAATATAGGACCTTCTGAATATATCTGAATATAGGACCTTCTGAGCATAGAACCTTCTGAATATAGGACCTTTTGAACAATTTTTTTCTGAACATAGGACCTTCTAAACATAGGACCTTCTGAATATAGGACCTTCTGAACATAGAACCTTCTGAACATAGGACCTTCTGAATATAGAACCTTCTGAACATAGAACCTTTTTAACAAATATTTTCTGAACATAGAACCTTCTGAACATAGAACCTTCTGAACATAGGGCAGTCACCGCCTACGACGTCCGAAGAAGCCATTTTGGTAGTTTTTTGTGTGTTTTTTTCAGGATTTAGGTGAATTTGTGATACACTGCAATAAAAGACATATTTTTCTTTGTTTGTTTGTTCTTTTTGCTCACTATTACTGGTAGAAATGAATCCATCATTGTAGAATTAAAAGAGTTATTTGTTTTGAATGGCACTTTTATCACCTGTTCTGGGGGTTCTTCTTCTTCTTATACTGGTCACAACTTCCAGCGGGAAGACTAATGGACCTGTTAGAGTGGAAACGAGGCTCGATAAGATCAGACATCTCCTGGTTGACTCATCAAATTTGTCCTTTTTTCACTATTTATAACCACTTGACCGTTGCTCCTTTGTTTAATCTAAATTAATAAACCTGAGTAGAAGCTATAAAATAACAAATTAGAATTTTTTTTGATCCTAAAGCTATAAATTTTTGGTCTTTAATTGATACGATTTTCGCTGGCTCATTTTGAACTGTACAGCGTGTGATCACATGACACCCAAAAACAAAATGGCGGCTCAATATGTAAACATCACCACCGTCATTAAACATTTTCTGGTTGTGTTTGCAGCCAGTTTGGTCCTCACTCGAATTGAGTCAGAGGACATTAATATATACATGTTCATGTTTTTCGCAATTCTCACATTTTTCGTGGGGTAAAACCTATTTTCAGGCTATGTCCAAGTCTAGGATCAAATCAGCCCAACCCACCTAAATTAGATTTTGGTTCAGCCCTATTTTTAATTTTACTTTCTGGCCAGGTTGAACTTAATCCAGGTCCTCCCATGTCTGGGAGCTTAAATTTGTCATCGATCTTCCCATGTGGCTATTGCGAAGACCCGGTGACATGGGAGCAGCGTGGAATTTGCTGTGATAGTTGTGATGTGTGGTTTCACAAAGATTGCGTCGACATGGGATCTTTCACCTTCTTGGCATATTCCACAACAAACGTCTCGTGGATGCTGTCGATGCAATCATCCAAATTTTGATCGAAATTTATTCCATTCATTTGAAATTGAAACCACAAATAATTTTGACAATCTAAATTTTAGTGGCTCTGAGAACGTCAATTCACCGAATTCAAATTTCCCACACAGCACAGTAGTCCAATTCCCCCCTTTAGGCCTAAAAACTGTCAAAGAAACTTGCGTACTTTATTAATAAATTGCAGAAGCCTCAAGGGGAAAGTAGCAAATTTTCTAGCATCTGTAAATTACTACCAACCTGATTGTATCCTCGGCACTAAATCTTGGCTTGACAAGGATACCACTACCAGTGAAATTTTCCCTCCTGAATACCAAGTTTTGCGTAAAGATCGAAATTCGAAAGCCCGAGGAGGAGGAGTCTTTATTGCTGTCAGAAAACATTATGACATGACCCCCCTCCCTGATTTAGAAACCAACTGTGAAATTTTATGGGCTAAAGTTCAGATATCGGCATCAAAATCTTTAACCCTCGGGTGTTTTTATAGACCTCCTGACCCCAAAATTAGTACTTCAGAAGAACTTGTGAAATCTTTAGACCTCATGCCAAAAAATTCAAATCAGACCATTGTCCTGGGAGGTGATTTTAACCTGCCTGGTATTGACTGGGACAATGGAGTAGTAAATCCTAAAGCAGCAAACAAATCACAATGCGAGCTGCTTTTGTCAAGCCTAGATACACATGCTTTGGCCCAAATTCATAAAGAACCAACTAGAGAAGAAAATATTTTGGACCTCCTGATCACAAATAAACCTGGTTTGATAAAATCTTCTCATAGTGTACCTAGAATCTCGGATCACTGTGCTGTTGTGAACCGGATATTGACCCACCCTACCGTCGTACAAAACCCCGCCCAGTGCGTCAGTTCAAAAAGGCTAATTGGGAAGCTATCAGGCAACAAATTAGGAGCTGCTGGACCTCTTTTTCAGAAAACAGTCCCAGCTGTTCTGTTAATGAAAATTGGTTGAAACTTAAATCCATCCTAAATCAATGCCTGAACAAATTTATACCAACTAAAATGACGTCCCCTCGGGAAAATCTACCTTGGCTATCCAACTCACTCCTTGCATCTATTCGGAAAAAAGCATCTTTATATAGCAGAGCCAAGCGTACGAATAAAGCTGACCTTTGGGCAAAATATAAATTATGTAAACGGCCGACCCAGCGTGCCATCAGGTCTGCCAGGTGGTTTTTTTTGAAAAACAAACTTTCTGAATCGTTAGAACAAGAAAATTCAAAACCACTCTGGCGGTATATTAAATCTAACCATCAGGATGGAAATGGTGTCTCTCCCTTGAAGGAAAACGGTCAGCTGCATTCAGATAGCAGACGTAAGGACGAAATACTAAACAACCAATTTTGCTCAGTTTTTACCTCGGAAGACACGACGAATATACCTAAATTAACAGGACCACCGAATACTGAAATGCCTAAATTCGAAATTACTGTTCAAGGTGTAACTAAATTACTTGAGGGTTTAAACGGCGGGCAGGCATCTGGTCCGGACGAACTCCCGAACTTAATTCTGAAGAATGCTGCCAACGAAATATCTCCCTTTCTTAAAATTATTTTCGACCAATCTCTACAGACGGGCAAATTACCAGATGACTGGGTAGAGGCTAATGTTGCCCCAGTCTTCAAAAAAGGGGATCGGCACTCTCCGGCAAACTACAGGCCGATATCCCTCACATGTGTTTGTGCCAAATTACTCGAACACATCATTTGTAAACAAATTATGTCCCATTTTTCGGAAAACAAAATTTTAACACCTGTACAGCATGGCTTTTGATCAAAACACTCATGCGAAAGCCAGCTTTTGATTACAACTGATAAATTTATTCAAAATTTTGAAAGCAAGACACAAACAGATGTTGTTGTCTTGGATTTTAGTAAGGCCTTTGATGTTGTCCCCCACCAACACCTCTTGCACAAACTTGACCACTATGGAATTCGGGGAACAGTTCTTAATTGGATTCAAAATTTTCTGACCAATAGAACCCAAAAAGTAGTAGTTGATGGCAGCTCTTCAGAATCAGCTCGCGTGAGGTCCAGTGTGCCCCAGGGTACTGTTCTCGGACCCCTACTATTTTTTTCCTATATTAATGACCTCCCTTTCACGGTCTCCTCGCAGATTCGTCTCTTTGCAGATGACTGCCTCCTGTATCGCCCGATAGGAGCAGCTGCAGAGAGACCTATCTGCGTTACAGGACTAGGCAGATCGATGGGGGATGTGTTTCAACCCCTCGAAATGCTCGGTCCTGAGGGTGTCCAGGCCGAAATAAAAAAAACTGGAATTTGAGTACACCCTTAAAGGTGAAACACTAGCGAACGTTTCATCAACACCATATCTTGGTGTTTGCCTTAGTGAGACCCTGGAATGGGAGGCCCACATTAACAAAATTACAAGTAAAGCAAATTCCACTCTGGGCTTCCTTCGGAGGAACCTGAAGGAGACTGCCTATTTCTCCCCGGTCAGATCGTCTTTAGAATACTCTTCAGCAGTTTGGGACCCCTTTAGACAAAAAGATATTGATAAATTAGAAAAAATTCAAAGATCAGCAGCAAGATTTGTCACCCAAAATTATAGACAAACAGCCAGTGTGACATCTCTCATTCAGAACCTGGGCTGGACTGACTTGAAAACAAGACGTAAAAATTCTAGACTTGTAAGCATGTTCAAAATTTTAAATGAGCTAGTCGAAATTCCTATCAATGACCGTTTAATCCCAGCGGACAGAAGAACACGTGGTGGGCACAATCAGGCCTATAAACATCTGGGACAAAATTCTTTTTGGCATCGAACTATCCCTGATTGGAATTCTCTTCCGGCAGCTGCCATAGAATCAAAAACTGTGGCAGCGTTCAAGAGTCAACTGGTTGACTAAATCCACCAGCCCTCCAGCCTGATACTCTAAATAGGAGGTGCTGCCGGATAACATTTCAAAGTTCGAAGACCAGGGTTTGTGTGGTGCGCAGCGATAAATTGAATGAAAAAAAAAAATTCCATCATTAGATTTCTCACAATAACGAAAAATGATGCCAGCTCTCGCCTTTAATTTCATGATAACGGCAACAAATGATTGAATAGGTAAGTGGAACAGGCATGCTGTGGCTCCTTCTCAGCTTCTGATAATCTGATAAAATGCAAAAAATGAAAATAAGCTATGTCCACTGCTCTATGAGGAAGTTCTGGAGAACATCTTTAAGACCAATTGGACAGAACAATGTGGGAATCTCAAAAGAAATGAGATACCTGGGGAAGGCTGCACTAGTTTACCCAGGGTAAAACCTGGGTGAAATTTTGTTTGCCTATTCTGCACTTCCTCATGGGGCGCACCGAGGGTAAAAATGGAAGTTCCATAGCTATAAGGATGAGAATCCATCTACATGTTATGTTCTTCCTTGACCACCTCGGGGCCGGAGGTTATGCCCAAATTTCTGATGGTTATGTGCATATGTGGTATATTTGCTACTGTATTGCCAGGCACTCGTTGGGTGCCCTGATGTATCTATGGTTGTAAGGAGGATCTATCGTGTCGCTGACATTCATGAATATGTTGAAGTGTTACGCTCCCCCTCATTTCCATCAACTCTTCCGTCGGGATGACGGCATTAATCAATCAATCAATAAAACTTGTATAGTGCCTATATCCTCAGCGGACCGAGCTCAGAGGCGCTCAAATCCTTAGCGTGATAATGTGTCATAATCGAGGCCAAAGAAGGTTCGTCAACAGGGAGCCTAGCTGCTGATTGACTAGAGTGGAAAAGCCAGGTCAAATAGGTGAGATTTAAGTAATTTCCGGAATGTTAAGATTGTTTTGGCATTACGTATTGGCACAGGCAGGGCGTTCCATAAGGCTGGACCATATATATATAGAAAAAGCTCTTGACCCAGCAGGGTTGGGGTCAATTACAAACATTAATTACAATTATAATTACGACTTCCTAAATATAGTCAATAACAATTCTAATTATAACTATGACTTGCGAAAAAAATCAATTACAATTATTATTACAATTATTTGTTTATAAACAAGTCAATTACAATTGCAATTATAATTATTTTAATCACAATTATAATTACAATTATTTCAATATTTTCACCAATTATCTTGTAGTTATCAAATTTATATTCAATTACGATTTCAATTATATAATCCCCTCTATCAAAAATGTGACGTAATGTATAATACTAAAATAGCTAAGTATAATACTATGTATACCCGGTAGGCCTAATGCTAAAATATGAAGTCTCTGATGACGTGATGAACGTCAACATCACAATCTCAGGAAACACAATTTGCTGATTGCGGGCCAACATTATTAGGGTCCGGCAGTCACTTGTCATTATATCACTCAGCAAACTCTACACACTGAACCAATGTTGTTTTAATGTTGGGCCAGCATGGCAGACAGTGGTACAACATTGAATCACCATTGTCTCAGCTTCTCTTATTTGTTGGGAGTTGCCCAGCAAACACCAATGTTGCTCAATATTGGGCCAGCGTCGTAGACGGTGGACCGCCATTAACACAATATTGGGTGAATATCTACACGTTTGAAATTGTCAACAAGAGATGAAATCTAGCTGTTGTAGGCCTATATCGTCGATGCACTTCTATCATTCTGATGCATCCTAATAATTTAATATCATTTTCAGTGCCCAATAAAAACACCACACCCATGTGAAAGGCTAACATGGATTAAATCATTATTAAAGATATGAGTTAGTTGCAGACTAATTGCATCGTTCATCGATCCTTGGTTGTAAAAGGTGTCATCCCTGCCACGCCTTGCAATGTGGCGGGGACATGAGAGTGGGGGGGGGGGGGGGGCGCTTGCAGTCACAACAGACACCCTACACCTTGTCCTACACTAATATTTTTCTTATTCTCGTCTTTAAATTATACCTTTCTATGCAATGTACTTGTAATTTGTGTTTGTATTGGTCATAAGCGCTCTTTATTAGCATACAAAATCAAGAGAATATCGAGTTAATGCATTGAAGAATGAAGCAACAACGCTGAAATGTTCCTTAGTTGGGAAACAGGATTAACCTAAATCTTATTCTTTAAGGCCTAAATCGTTATGCAATAGCCAGACGGTCACGACAGGAAGATAAGCGATGAACAAAGGCGCTAGAAATAGAGGGGACACATACATACTGTAGATCTGGTAATATTCGCGAGGTTATAATTTTCGAGAATTTCGCGAGGAGGACAAATTTGTGAATTTGAGAATCTCGCGAAAATTATAATAGGGCTATTAAAGAAAAATGAAGATTCACGAAATTTAAACTTCGTGAAAAATTCCAAAAGCAGAAATTAGCGAAAATATAAACACGCGAAAATTACCAGATCCACAGTAATTAGCAAAAACGAAATATTGGCCCAAAGTTGTTTTAATGCTGGGCCATATTCGCAGACTTTGGCCCAACTTTAAGCTGTGATTGTGGCAATAATGCCTCGTGCTTAGCAGGTAGGATCTTTCATCCTACAATGTATTATATATATATAAAAAAGGTAGAATTAAAAGGTGTAATAAAACTAAACCGGGCCTGGAAGCATGTCAGCGGTGATTGTGGGGTGGGAGGATCAAACGCCCACCCAGTGCCAACGGTGATCAACCTGGTAACACAGGCATATAATGACATACTGATTGTGCCACTTGACTTGCTGATAAACCCGTTTTATTTATTTAAATCAGTGTCTGTTAAGTATTGTTTAGGTCTGATTATTGCGCCATGTTATGTGATAGTTTGACATTCTCATATAATTCATAATTGTGAATAATTGTACTATATCCAGTAAATTAATAAAAAGTGTTTAAAGTTGATTAGGTATTAAACATAGTTATTATGTAGTATATCTGCCACCATTATTGTTGAATTAATTGTTAAAAGTATGTTCAATTATCAATTTAAGGATAACAATTGAAAGACACAAATAAATGTGTAATTGAGCTGTAATTGAAATATAATTCACCAATTATGGGGCCTACAGACATTACAATTATAGTTATTATTATACATATTTATAAAAACCAATTATAATTACAATTATAATTGACATATTTCCTTCAATTACAATTACGCCTTTAATTTCACAAAAAATGGCTCAATTATAATCAATTACAATTACAATTATAATTGACCCCAACCCTGTTCAGACCTAGTCTTAGTCTTTATGCGATCAACAAATCTATTCGAATTAGTGGAGCATAGATATTTTTAGCATTTCGGCTGAACAAGTAAATCAGCCAGATATGCAGGTTGATTTTCTTTTAGGGTTCGGAAAGTTATTGCACATATTTTAAAATGAAGGCGAAACTTGACAGGAAGCCAATGTATCATTTTAGAATTGGAACGGAACGACCTAATCGTGGGGCCTTGGTTACTACTCTTGCAAGGCAGTTTTGAACGCGTTGTAATCTAGCGATATCCTTTTCTGGCATATTGTGAAAAAGT
Source organism: Flabesymbios commensalis (assembly GCA_964017125.1). Classification (NCBI taxonomy): domain Eukaryota; kingdom Metazoa; phylum Annelida; class Polychaeta; order Terebellida; family Flabelligeridae; genus Flabesymbios; species Flabesymbios commensalis. Next base: position 236,236 of record OZ024907.1, on the reverse strand, counting down.
GAGTTACAATAATCTAACTTACTCCTGACGAGTGCCACTGCAATTTGCTTGGCAAGATCTGAGGACAGACTTTTTCAAATTCAACGCAGGTCACGGATACGATAGTAGCATGCCCTACATGTTTGGGATATGTGTTTTCGGAAATTCAAGCAACTGTCGAATAGTACACTCAAGATTTTTAGCTGATGTAGATGGATTTGTGTCTTGACCTAGAAGTGAGCATGGGAGATTATTCAAGAAGTTTTCTCATTGAAGTTTGGTCCCAATAATAGAAATTCTGTCTTGCTAGGATTAAGCTTCAGCTTAGATCCTGTCATCCAGGCCGACACACCCATTAAACAATGTTGCAACTTCTCAAGAGATTCCTTCGCGGTTGAAACTGATGGAGACATGTAAATTTGAGTATCTTCGGCATAAAGATGGTGGTTTATGTCAAAACTAGAGATAATAGCGCTGAATGGTGTAGTGTATAAAGTAAAAAGCACTGGTCCTAGCACAGAGCCCTGTGCAACTCCATAGGATAGTGTAACTTTATCTGAAAAAGTGTCTTCAATTTTTACCGACTTGTGCCTATTTTGCAAATAAGAAGAAAACCAAATTTGAGCCTGGCCAGATATTCCATACCAATCAGAAAGTCTATCTTTTATAGTAGCATGGTTAATGATGTCGAAAGCGGTCGACAAGTCAAGCAAGGTTAGAGCCGTAACTTCACCCTTGTCCATACTAATAATGATATCGTTATGTACTTTCAGTAGAGCCGATTCTGTAGAATGATGTTTCCTGTAGGCTGTTTGTAATGGATTAGATAGATGGTTATTTTTTATATCAGCTTGCAGCCTATTGGCTACTATCTTTTCTAAGATTTTGAAAATGAAACTTAGGTTGGATACAGGCCTGTAATTTTTCAGCTCGTTTTTCGGAAGAGATGTTTTTTTCTGTAGTGGTCTGACATGAGCTTCTTTGAAATTTTGAGGAAATGTACTAGTTTCCATCGAAATGTTAATTATGTCAGTGATGGGAGTTATTAATATGTCTAGACAATTTTTCAACATGCTTGTAGGAATGGGATCCAGATTAAACAACTCCTAATAAATCATTCTTCAGGTATTTCTCACTTTATTGTAGTCTAGACATTCACACAGTGCACACAATCCCCAAGCGGAGCGCGACGATTAACGCCATGCGGCTAAACCCCTGAGCTCACGACGGGACGTCCGTCTGCTTCAGTGGCAACAAGATGAATGGTGGCACGCTCGGCTGAGGGCGCGCTTGATTCGCGGCTTAGGCTGATCAGAACGAGGCTTGGCGGGCCCTGGCCACTCGTCAGTGGTCGGAGAAGCCAAGCAGTCCCGAACAGTGAGACGCTAACCCCATATATCTAAAACTAAAACTCTCAATAGCGACAACACCTCAGTAGTTTTCTTCAGCTGCTTCAAGAAGTTCAAGTGTCTGTGTGATGTTTTGGATTTACCATAACCGTTTGCCACATTGAGGTGCCATCTTTTGGATGTTTTTTAAATTTAGCTCAAATTTTGATCTAGCACAGCATTTGTCTTGCTCAGTGAAAAATGCGGAATGTGGTCAAATATTTCTTTTAGCATGTGGGCAGTTATGAAAAAAGGCTCAGCATTATTTTATTGGACAATTTTAAAATTTATTGAATCTAGGGCCTAGGCCCTAGCCTATTGAATGTGCTTCAAGCGAGGCATCTGAACGATCCCATCAAGAAACACAAATTACTGGCCGCCCACTGACCGCCTTCAAATGGTAATCATTTAACTCATTACATCCAACCCTGCCTCGGTCACCCGTTTTAAATTAAAATACACCCAAGAGGCAAGACACAAAAAATGTAAATGTGCACGGCATTTGTCAAAATCTGATTTGTTAATGGCACCCTGTTGTTTGGACTGTCATCCGGGTATCTGGTATGTCCAAAACCAGAAACGCATGGTTAAGCATGTTAGAAAATCAGAATAACTGGCAGTTCCACTCAACACTGGGTATTATCACCAGTTATTTGTATTTTCTATCATGCATTTCGAGTTTTTGGTATACCAGTGTACTACATGCGTACCATTAAGCCACTCCTGTGTGCCTTCAACTCGCAACGCGAGCAAGCTATTAAAATATTCATTCATATGAGGAACCTAATTCAAAATATTTTCTGTTTGTACATGATTATCAATTTAGCCAACAATTTTGCAACAGCTTCATTTTTTTCCCATCCTTTCGTTCTGAAACTGGTGAGCATATCCAAGCTACGAGAATTAGTTCACTTGAAAAGAGCACATTTTAAAGTACACAGAGCTCTGTGTAGCCTGTTCCAACCAGACACAGACGGCACGCGTGTATCCAAATGCCGACAGTTCTCCCTGCAAAGACGAGGACTTAGCCCAATGTTGTTTCAATGTTGGTCCAGCGCCACTGGCGGTGGGCCAATATTGAAACAACATTAGGTCAAAACCTCGTGTTTGCTGGGCTCCACACAGGTGTTTGTCTACACCCAACCCCCCTCCCCCCCCATAATATTTTCGCCAGCTGATCACGATACTTTTAGCAAGACAGCCGGCCAATCACAAGCTTACTACAACACTTGAAATTGAGAGTGGGAGACATATGTCGTCATCCATCTGCAAATTTTAACATGCAAAGTAGCAGTGCCTACGGCGGGCATTGTAATTTTAATTTAAAAAACATATTTTAACAAAACTGTTTTTATGTTCGGAGAATTATATTTTACACTTTATATCTGTTACACTGAGAGCGTACTTTGAATGAAATTCAGGGTATACTTTAACCCTTTGACTTCCAGGCCGGAGTGCATGCCAGGATCAAGATATACTGGTGTAGGAGTTCAATTTTTCGTCATTTAAAGCTGGAATTGCTAACGCAATTTCCAGCTTCAAATGACGAAAAATACATAAATGTAGTATATATTTGACGAAAATTTGTGTCATTTTATGGTTACGTTCATTGACGAATGACGACGGAAATTTCCGTCATGTATGGTAGTGAAAAGGTTAAAGGAAGTACGTACTTCAATGGAATGAAAGGCCATGGAAGAACCTTAATATTATAATGGCACATTCCTAATTTTGCAGACATAGGGCTGTTCTATAACCATGATAAATTGGTGATTTAATATTTCAAACTATCTTTTTAATTAAGTACCGGTATCGTAAATGCAATGTACTAATTTTTTGACATTTTGTAATTGAGAAAATGTGCAAATACTCAGCTTACCTGAACATATGTTATTATTTAGCACTTGATTTATTAAAATGTGTCTTTTTCAGAAAGGAGAGCAGTGTATTAAACCAAGATGGATTTTGGATCTAAGTATGTTTATCAATATGATAACTCCTCAGAAGAAGAAATTTCAGATGAAGAGTTCGAGGAGGGAATGGCAACAGATGCTCTGTGAGTCTTTTAACCCTTTGAGCTCTAAACTATTAACCCTTGTGTTACTGGAACCACATATATATATTGCGATGTCAAGACACAAGTTAAAGTGGGTCACAAATTAAATTGAATAAGTATATATATATATATGGTTTCAATTAAATTTTTCACCCACTTTAATTTGGGTCTCGCCATTACAATTCACATCTTCCAATTGACTGAAAATTTCTGTGATTGTCATTGGTCAGAATCCACAAGAGTGGGGTTTTGTTGTAATGTAAATATTTTGGTTCAGTGAAGGATAACAACACATCTACTTTAATTTACATTTAAGCTACGCCCGGCTGCTGACCAGTTACCCTCATGAATATGTAACAGTGCCCTATATACTGATATATATTCATAATAATGACTGTTTGCTTGTTTTCAACAGGGATCTTCTGGGAAGCAATGAAGAGAAGGGGTAAGTTACCAGTCTCTAAATACTGTAAAAGTGTATTGTTGTAATTAATGTGTGGTATTTTTACTACTGCTTTAGAGACAATAAGTTGTGGATTTAACCCTTAGAGCACTGAGCTATTCAATTTAATTTAAATTTTCAGTCACTTGAAGTTGTGTCTCACTACCGCGATTCACAACTACAATTGACTGAAAATTTGTGTGATTTGCGAAATTTATGTCTCAATATATATCAGTGTTTCAAGATTGAAAGCATATTTTATTTTAACAATTGGTTATACAGGTGCTAGTAAAAACACATAATGTCTACTATAGTCGACATCAGTTTTCTAAGGGTTAACTTTGTTTTCAATATAGATTTTTTTTACTGGAGAACCTATTTTAACCCTCGGCCTGCTGAGCCCAAAGGGGTATTGTGGTCACCTTTGTGCGTCAGCGCCGCACGCAGTCTTTTGGCTACCAACATGGTGCAACAGATTGAATTCATAATTCCTACAAACATTCAACCCCTCCCTGCAATTCCTTTTTTAAAGCAATAATATTAAAAATAATTATTGGATCTTTCCATTTTCACATGAAGTTACCCATGAACATGGGGATGACCTGATTAGATTTTTAGGTTTCCATCGATAATCAAAATGGCCGCCACCTGGCGACAAATTTTTTTTTGACCTAATTTTTTTTTTTTTAGAATTCCCTTGAAACCTGTGGTAGGTCCCTAAAGATATAAAAAAAATTGACTCAATTTTCTTTTTTAGAATTAATTTTAGAATTGATTTATAAATTCCTTGTTAAAGCGATAACTTGAAAAATAATTATTGGATCTCTCTGATTTTTTATGAGGAGTTACCCATGAGTATGAAGATGACCTCATTAAAATTTAAGCTTTCCACCGAAAATCAAAATAGCGACTAAATTTCCTTGCAACCTGGTAGGTTTTTGGGTTCTGCGAGTCTATTGTATTTGAGTGCTTGCACGTATTTTTCACTGTCCTCATTCTTTCTTCACCCCCCCTTAAAAAATACTTCCAGAAGTCCTCCCCAAACCTCTTGAGCTTTCAGAATAGCCTGATAGGAGTTAATATCACCCAATTAGAAACAGTTGTAAAAACAGGTAATAGCCATAAACAATGGCAGCTTTAGCATGTTTAGAGAAACCAAGATCTATGATTTTGTCCCAGCAGATACAAGTTTTATCATGCAGCTAAGCTTCGATAAATTATTATATGATTTTCAATCTATGGCCATTAGAAATATTTTTACTCTTACTGTGCGGGGATAGACTTTAGTCGTCAGAATCTGATGTCTACAGATGTCAGCTTCTGTCGACTAAAGTCTATCCCCGCGCAGTAAAGGTGAAGCAGTATTAGGCCTTGGTAGGCATAATACTGCTTCACATTTAAGGGCGTTGCACAGGCTATTTTGGTGTCACAAAAAATCATATTATGGTGTGTCTGTATACTTTACATTGCTAGCGACACTTGAATAGCAAAATATAACATTATGGAAAGTGAATTATGGTGTTCGTAGCTACCAATATATATTATTTTTCATATTTTAGCTATAGAAAACAGGTACCAAAAAAAAAGAAAATACACATTTTTTAATATAATTTTCCCTTTTGATATACCAACAACTTATTTGTGGTATATAGCTGCATCATTTCACGATTTAATTTTTTTTTCCGGCCATCAGCATTGCTTCCCTAGCATAGATTATCAAAATAACTAATTTTTAGCTCCCGCCGTCACCGTAGGTGAGACGGAGGGAGCTATGGATTCTACCTCCGTTTTTTTTTGGTCTCTTCTTTTGCCTATAACTTTGTAAGAAAACAAAGCTAGGATAACAATTTTTGGTATGTGGGTTACTTCCAGGTGGCTAATGGACAGGTTAAAATATTTTTAATCTGAATTCAATACGCAAGGTTGCAGAGGAGAAAATGATGGATGTTACGGCGATGGGCCCTTGGGCCGTTGGGCCGTCCGTAAACAATTCGTTTCCGGAGCATATCTCTGAAAGTACTTGTCCGATTGTCTTCAAATTTTACACACAACACCCCTAGGTGGTCTAGTTGTGCCTTTTGGGGTATTTGAACTTTGACCTACTTCTGGTTCAGAACTATGACCTATTTAGACGTTTTGACGCGCACTTCGTTTCCGGAGCAGATCTCGAAAAGTATTGGGCCGATGACAGTTATATTGCACATACATGTTCTCTAAGGTCCGTAGTTGTGCCTTTTCAGGTTTTTGGACCTTGACCTTGAAGTTGACCCAGCACTTTGACCTAATTTATAACATTGGTAAATCCGACTGAAAGATTTTGCGGAATATCAACCGCTCAAGATAGCTACACCATTACTATAAAACAAATTGTGAGGTTTCAGGAGAGGATGCATCTTGAAAAATTTCAAGTTGATAAAATTAAAAATGGCCGCCTATCGGCCATTATTCACCTCGACAGGCCTGATATTGCGGAATATCATGAAAACCGCTCAAGATAGCTACACCATTAATATCAAATAAATTGTAAGGTTTCAGGAGAGGATGCATCTTGAAAAATTTGAAGTTGATAAAATTCAAAATGGCTGCCTATCAGCCATTATTCACCTCGACAGGCCTGATATTGTGGAATATCATGAAAACCGCTCAAGATATCTACACCATTACTATAACATAAATTGTAAGGCTTCAGGAGAGGATGCATTTTGAAAAAATTCAACTTGTCCAAGTTCAAAATGGCCGCCAATCGGCCATTATTCACTTTCACATGGTCGTTATTTGGTAAACCGTGCTAGATGGCTAGACCATCACTATAAAACAAAATGTGTGATTTCAGGAGAGGATGCATCGTGAAAAAATTTGACTCGCTAAAATTCAAAATGGCCACTTATCCGCCATTATTCACTTTCACATGGCCGTTATTTGGTCAACCGTGCTAGATGGCTAGACCATTACTGTAAAACAAATGTGAGATTTCAGATGAGGATGCATCTTGAAAAAATTTGACTTGATCAAATTTAAAATGGCCGTCTTTTCGGCCATTATTCATTTTCACATGGCTGATATTTGGTAAACCGTGCTAGATGGCTAGACCATTACCTGATTACTATAAAACAAAGTGTGAGTTTTCGGGGGAGGATGCACCCTGAAAATTTTTAACTTACGAATTCAAAATGGCCGACAATCAGCATTATTTACCTCGATAGGCCTGATATCAGGTAAACAGCTGCTAGATAGCTAAACCATTACTATAAAACAAAATGTGACGTTTCGAGAGAGGATGCCTTTTAAAAACTTTCGACTCAATCAAATTCGAAATGGCCGAGTATCGGCCACTATTTACTTTCACATTGCTGATATTTGGTAAACCGTGTTAGATAGCTGGACCATTACTATAAAACAAAATGTGAGATTACAAGAGAGGATGCATCTTGAAAAAAATTGACTTGATCAAATTCAAAATGGCCGCCTATCGGCCATTATTCACTTTCACATAGCCGGTTTTTGGTAACCGTACTAGATGGCTAGACCATTACTATAAAACAAAATGTGAAATTTCAGGGGAGGATGCATCTTGAAAAATTTTGACTTGATCAAATTCAAAATGGCCGCCTTTAGGCCATTATTCACTTTCACATGGCCGATATTTGGTAAACCGTGCTAGATAGCTATACGATTACTATAGAATGAAATGTGATATTTCAGCTGAGGATGCATCTTGAAAAATTCTGACTCGATCATATTCAAAATGGCCCCCTATCGGCCATTATTTACTTTCACATGCCCAATATTTTGCAAACTGTGTTAGATGCTAGTCCATTATTATAAAACAAAATTTGAGGTTTCGGGGGAGAATGCACCCTAAGTTTTTAACTAATTTATATCGAATTCAAAATGACCGTAAATCAGCTATTGGCCTGATATCAGGTAAACCGTGCCAGATAGGTAGACCATTACTGGGATACTGATTAGGATCATTAATTTCAATGGAGGTTTGCAATCTCTGACAGACTGTCTAGTTCTTATCTTACTCTTAGACTGGGCTTCTTAGACCTAGTTGTCTTGCGTCTTGATTTTTGACCTAGACTAGGACTACATTAATAACCCTATACAAAATTGCTTAAATCAAATTCTTATTCGGAGCGGGAGCTCCTGGACTTATGTAGTCTTGTTAGAATTTTTATGTCTGTGTCAATATTTGAAAGAAAACTATCCGTAATTTACAAGTTAATGTATCACTCACAGTGTGTGTAGTTTTTGGAAGCTGTACAGTGTATACCTTTCTTGTACACCTTCTAGCATTGTGTTGTTTACTTTACTAACTGACAGGCCAAATACAGACGCTCAACTTCGTGACACGTTTGCTGATATTTTCATGAAATATAACTTAACAGCCCGGTACAGATACGTTGAACTACCCAATTAAAGTATTTCTTAGATATATATTTATATTAATTTTGAATCGATATAGACTTCCTTAGCGATGCTTAATGATGTGTGTAGCGTTGGCTATCATCACCAGGACTGGGTGTGCAGCTGACTGAGATTGATCGCGTCCCCTTGGGCTTTCACTATTGAGAGTCACGTGATTATGCTAATGACGGCAGCCTTACAAATGGCGCCAGTATTTTCCATTGTCAACAACACACTGCCTTCACGTTAACGGAGGGATTTCTACACTGGACAAAGCTGTGATTGCTGTAAATTGAACACAATTATATAATATAGCAAACACAATTTCATATCATAGCAGACAGTCTGCCATTTCAAAGAAATAGCAGTGCATGCTTCAACGCAAGCTAGGACGCAGGTTTGTGCCTATATTTCAATGCGACATAGGGCAAGCAATACAGACTGTGCGGCAGGGGTCATAGTGGGGTCGGGGGTGTAGCTTAATGTTGTCTGCTGGAAAGCACGTGTAGAAGGAGGCTTCTATCAGCTGTTCACGGGAAAAGTAGAGCATGGACTTTGGTAATTTTTTGTGAAGTGATCGACAAATACTATTTCTTCAATATTTTATCCAAAAATGTTTGATATAAAATGTTGACCTTATGGGAATGCTAGCCTGTGCAACACCCTTAACTAGAATATATGTCCATTATTGACAATAACACAATTTTCAACAAAAGTAAATTTAAACCCGCTTGATTTTCAGTAATTACAATTTTATCCTGAAATTGGTTTATTTAAAAGCCTTAGTTATACATGTTATATATGAATACTGATGTTTTATAATGTGAAGGGGTAATATTAGCAGCTGAGGAAGTTAGGCTGTCAATATAAGCTCAACAGTTAACTCTTTAAAGGGTCATATTAACCCTTTCACCGCGGGATGATGGCGTCATAAATTGCCTGAGCGCTGAATTATTATTTTTTTTTTTAAAAAGAAATCAATGATGTCGCCAAAAGGCGACATCCGCGGTCTGCCAGGGGGTCGCCTTATGGCGACATCCGTGGTGGAAGGCTTTAGAAGCCAAAATAAAATCACCAATTTTTTTGATGATTTTAGCCTGGGACTGTCCCTTTTAAGGTTGTGATCAATGCTGCAGCTTTATGCTGATAATAATAAGTACTCATATTTGTTTAATTTCAGTCAAAATATTTGCAAATCTTTATGTTTAAACACGTGTCATATTCCCAATAACTGTAATTTGTCCATGTAATAAAATTAATAAAAATTGATTATAGTCATGATCAGCGTTTGGGGGATTGAAACTAAATAGATGAATGATAACTTGTGACAGGAGTGATGGACCACCCGGCATGGCTGGAAATCCACCGCCACCACGTCCGCTACCACCGAGGGCAGGCTCCGCAGCAGGTAAACCATTCCACCGCTACCACCGAGGGTAGGCTCCGCGGCAGGTAAGCCATCCCACCGCTACCACCGAGGGCAGGCTCCACAGCGGGTAGGCCATCCCACCGCTACAACAAAGGGCAGGCTCCACGGCAGGTAAGCCATCCAACCACGAGCACTAAGGGCCGGCTCTGCAGGTGAGCCACCTCTTTCACCGAGGGCAGACTCTACAGGTATGCCATCTTACCTCTACCACCGAGGGCAGGCTTTACAGGTAAGCATTTGCTACCACCGAGGGCAGACTCCACAGGTAAGCCTCCGCTACCACCAAGGGCAGACTCCGCAGCAGATAAGCCATCCAACCACGAGAACTAAGGGCCGGCTCCGTAGGTAAGCCATCGCTACCACCGAGGGCAGACTCCACAGGTAAGCCACCGCTAGCCCCGAGGGCAGACTTCACAGGTAAGCCACCGCTTGCCCCGAGGGCAGACTCCACAGGTAAGCCACCGCTAGCCCCGAGGGCAGACTCCACAGGTAAGCCACTTCTACCACCGAGGGCAGACTCCACAGGTAAGCCACCGCTACCACCGAGGGCAGACTCCACAGGTAAGCCACCGCTACCACCGAGGGCAGACTCCGCAGCAGGTAAGCCATCCAACCACGAGAACTAAGGGCCGGCTCCGCAGGTGAGCCATCGCTACCACTGAGGGCAGACTCTACAGGTAAACCACCTCTATCACCGAGGGCAGACTCCACAGGTAAGCCACTTCTACCACCGAGGGCAGACTCCACAGGTAAGCCACCCCTACCACCGAGGGCAGACTCCACAGGTAAGCCACCGCTACCACCGAGGGCAGACTCCACAGGTAAGCCACCGCTAGCCCTGAGGGCAGACTCCACAGGTAATCCACGCTACCACCGAGGGCAGACTCCACAGGTAAGCCACCGCTACCACCGAGGGCAGACTCCACAGGTAAGTCACCTCTACCACCGAGGGCAGACTCCACAGGTAAGCCACCGCTACCACCGAGGGCAGACTCCACAGGTAAGCCACCGCTACCACCGAGGGCAGACTCCACAGGTAAGCCACCGCTAGCCCCAAGGGCAGGCTTTACAGGTAAGCCATCCCGCCTCTACCACCGAAAGCAGACTCCACAGGTAAGCCACCGCTACCACTGAGGGCAGACTCCACAGGTAAGCCACCACTACCACCGAGGGCAGGCTTTACAGGTAAGCCATCCCGCCCCTACCACCGAGGGCAGGCTTCACAGGTAAGCCATTTGCGCTTGTTATTCAAGTGCATGAGAGGAAAAAGTTAAACAAGCATTTAATGGCCACAGTCATGTGATTCAAATGAGTGAATCCAAAATAATAATACTATTGACATTTTTTTCCATCTAAAGAAGCATATTAATGTAGCTACATTAGTTGTTGTTAGTAATTAATAATATGGAAGCAATTCTTTAGTGAGCACCCAGTGTCTACTATTATCTGTTCTAAAAATATTTGATAGTAAAATTGCACAATCCCCTTCTTGCATTTCTGACACCAGCATCCCTTTCTTGACAGTTTTTTGCCTCAATACAATGAACATACATTGATTGTACAGTGTGATGTAATATAGTAGTTAAGTAGTTATGCAGTGCAATGTTTAAAACAAATTGAGATAATGATGTGAAAATAAATGCATGTACATGTAATAACATTTACTAATGATTGGATTTCTGCTTTGTTCTAGCTCAGCCTCAGTTATTGTATTCTCAGCCAAAGAAGAAGAAAACACACCATTGGTTGTCAAACTTGTTCGGTAAATTCTTATCATCTTTTGTCCTTTTTGAAAAAATGTCTTAAGCTCAGTATTTATAATAATATTTTGAGTTGAGTTTAATTTCAGTTTAACTTTATAGTTTTAATTTTATCTTTAGTGTAACTATTTATTTTCAGATGATTAAAACATTATATGGTGTTTAGCATTTTCTCCAGCCACCGGCGTATCTGAAAAATCTATTTACCTCTTACTACGAAATAACTTTGTCTTAACCCTTGTCTTGCTGAATTGTTTCTATTGTATTTTTCATTCATTTGAAACTGGAATTGCTAGTGCAATTTTCAGCTTCAAGTGGCAAAACATATTTCTCTTTTTTCGAAAATATACATCTTCTGAATTGAATTATTTTACAAACTGAGAGTCTTCCACAAATTATGTTATCTATTTCAGTGACCGATTATGGTTTATAGAACAGTATTTTAGCGCTTTAAGGGGTAAAATCTGCTTGAAACCTTATAAACGTATATAAACAGGTCTAGCATGACAAGGGTTAACCCTACACCTGCCCATACAATCTCCATGATTTGTGTTAATATTTCACAATACCGGTAGTTCTTTTGTTATCAGTTCAGGTCATAGTCAGAGCTCAGCCGAGCTTATACATGGTACATAAAGAACCATTTAATATTCAATAGATTTGAATAATCCGTAAAAAGAATCTGATGTAAAAAAACAACTATTTTTTGACTTGCCCGCCCACTTCAATTTTTTTTCACATTATTAAAATTTAAAAATTACGTTTTTTAAATTATGCTAAATAAGATATGTTGATATACATAACTTTCGAATAAACTTGTGAGTATTTTCTTTTACAGACAAGAAGAAATCAAAAAGCTGCAGTGAGCCATCTGGAGCTCAAAAGAGTAAAGCATCATCATCCCACAGTGAAGGAAATGCCAGGAGATGGAGAAAAGCTGATACAAACGTGGTGGCCGTGAATTTTGAGACTCTGTGTTCCACGTCAAACATGCACACGGGCGATCCAGTGTATTGCAATAAGTGTAATGTGCTGCTGTCACATCTCAGTCAAGTTAACGACCAGGTGAGAATAGCAGCCTGATTTTGAGGTGTACAGTAGAACCTGATCTAAGCAGCCTCCCTTGTGGTCAGCCAACCTTTTATGAAAGTCACTTGGTCATAGTGGTATTTTATAGGAATGAAGTTTTTGTAAAAGCCACTTTTCCTCAGTCCTAAGGGTGGCTGCCCTTGTCAGTTTTTAATGTATCAACAGGGTGTGTATGGGTGCTTGAAAATTCTTGAATTCAACAAATTTTTTTTAACCTTTTCAGTGTGGGGACTGTCTTTATACGTCAGAGTCTGACATCTATAGAAGTCAGATTCTGACATCTAAAGTCAGTCCCCCAACGAGAGAATTAAAATATTGATAATGGCAGTAGACCCATGACATAAGTATTCATATGAAGCGGAAAAAGGTAACTGAGACATTTATGATGATTTCGAGTTGAAAATAGTTTGGTCTCCATAGTTTATACAAAAACAAATCAGCTCTGAAAATACTTGATAAATGGTATATTTGGCGACAAGTAATTTAAAGTCCTTGGAAGTTTCACAATGAATCCACATCATCCATATTGGAATATTTCCCAGCGCATCATTCTCTTTTTGATTTATTCTTTGAAAAATGTTCTCGTGTCTTTGCAAATCTTAGAATGTTGTTAGTTGCAAAATATGTGAACCATGTACCAAGTTACCACAACTTGTATACATGTATGTAAAATATCATAGCTACATTTATCACACTTAACCATTTGAAGCTATGTTCACATCAGGATGATTAAGGCAGTCATTAAACTGTGAAGTTTACTTGTATTTCAGAAATGGAAGTGTGAGTTTTGTGGATTTGATAATGATGTTGATGTAGTTCGTGAGGAGTGTCCACAGAATGAGGATGTAACATACATGCTGCAGCCGGCACTGTCCACGACGGGAACGAGCAGAACGGGGAAGGACAGCAGCCTAGTCATCTTCTGTGTGGATACGTCCGGCAGCATGTGTGTCACTACAGAGGTTAGTACTGATGCAAAGTGATTGTTTTTTTGTAATTGATGATCAGTTGCGATTGGTTGGTTTGATCCACAATACAGCACAAGACAGGCAATACAATTCAGGCTCGGGTCATCAAATATTTTAATATGTTTTAATTAACCCTTGTGCTCCTGGAACCTGATATTATGTACTGTAGATCTGGTGAAATTATTATTGTAGTAACGCTTCTAAAGAAAAATTAAAATTCACAAAATCTAAACATCGTAAAAATACCCTAAATTATAAATTCTCGAAAATCACCAGATATACAGTACAGTCGACTCTCGCCTTCCGGTCAGATCACCAATGCGGTCAGATCGTCATTACAATCGATTTTTTTCGGCCCGAATTCGTTCTCAGTCAAAGCCATATCAAAGACGATCACCAATGCGATCAGACCATCATTCCGGACTACGGCCACATTTTTGTGGCAAAATGGCAAGTTCACTCTCGTCATTGCGGTCAAATGAGTATTTTCAATATATCGTTATGACCATTTTGAGAGGGGATTTTTATATTGAAAAACTGTCACCTATGTTTTCCACACATGTACAATGCGTACATTACAAACATGGCAAATAACTTTATTATTATTTGGTGACGATAACATAAAATCACGCATTGCTATATGGAAAATAAAATGAAATGTTCTAGATTGAAATATACGATTGATCCGTTAGTTATATAGAAGTTTAAAGGTTAATTGTTTGTTGATAAAGCGTCTCGCTACTTCTGGCCATACACTGTCTGCGTATCTTCAATAAGCATAATTAAACATGTTAACTACCACAAACACAATACAATTAAAAAAATAAATTTATGTCAAGGTGACCTTAACCGGCAACTATATAGCAATGGTGATTATTTTTAAAACTATTTGTTATTTAAAAAAAATTATCTGCGTTAGTTATATAGAAGTTTAAGGGTTAATTGTTTGTTGATAAAGTGCCCGCTACTTCTGGCCATACACTGTCTGCGTGCTGCAGTAACTATTTTATTTCAAGCGTTAATTATCTGGTATCGTCAATAAGCAGAATTAACCATGTTAGATAATACAAGCACAACACAATTCAAAAATAAATTTATGACAAGGTGTTATTAACCGACAATAATGCGATAGTGAATATTTTTAAAATTATAAGTTATTTTAGGAAGCTGAGTGCGTTAGGTGTATAGCAGATTATTTCTTGATAAAGCGTCTCGCTACAGCAAATAGTGTTCATGCAGTGCTGAGGTAATGATGGACCATCATCGCAGACGGTTGGCCAACATTAAAACGGCGTTGGTTCAACCGCCCGTGATAATAATTAAAGGCGTGGGAATGTCATAATTACACAACTCAAAACTGTTCATTTAAGATAGTGTCTTTATAGATTTTATGTCATTATCATTACATGTTAAGTTTTATTACAAATAATAGACGTTGATTATTTTATAATGGGACGCATAGGGTTAACCCTTTCAAGCCTGAATTTATCATTGTCATCTTCATCCACTACAAGCTGCGAATTGCTGTCACAACTCTAAACTTGTGGTGGATGACGATGATTTGAAGTGGGTGAAAAAGTAAAGAAAATTGCCATGTATTGGTGAACCCGTTTCATGGAAATTTTCGTTCTAAAACCCTTAGTTGTGGGAAAATTAAGTCTGTTTCCAGGGATTTAAAATGATGCTTTAATGCATCATGTGGGCTTGAAGGATTAATGATCTGCTAAGTCTGCGTTCGCACCTGCCGCGAACCGTCGGCAGCGAGGGGACACATATTAACACTTAACTCTAGTACAAACACTTTAAACAATGCGAATTAGTAGACAATGGTAGGCTGTTAGTTTATATCGGAACACTTCTTTGAACTTGCATTCCAAGTTACCTTACATGATTAGCTCCATAACATGGAGTAAATTTTAACTCCGCGAACATTGCATCTCAACTCAGAGTTGTTACTCCATCACGGTGACCAATAAACATTGGGAAGCCATGAACAGGGCTCACAGGCCAATATAAGAATACGCTTTTGAAAGTGAGAAATCATTCAATCATTAATTTTTATGCTGCACATAACCATAATCATGTCTGCGCGTAAGCGTGCATAACTTATACTAAGGGATAAAGTGAGACTTAGCAAAGCTAGTGCCGGCAAATCTCATCGTCAACAAGTGACAGTCTGTCAGTGATTAAAAAATACTAATTTCATGAGACTATGGCAGCGGTTTCTGTCCTCAAAAACTTTACAGCAAACCGTGGCGTAGATGGCATTCTACATTGTATGTTCAATATTGAGGATAAATTACAAGACTCATGTGAAAATACAATGCACCGGTCAATAATTCTCCATCAATTCATTTTTTCAAACTGCAGTAAGCTGTTTTGTGACATTCATTTAAAAAAAATGTTTTTTTTTAAATATTTTTTCTTATTTAATTGTACCTAATTATATAATCACTTTTAACTTTGCACTAAATAAAACACTGTTTTTCTAAACAGCTGCAATAAACTTAATAAATTTACTATTGTTATTATTCATTTCATTATTGGAGCATATAGACACAATTGATTTGATATCAAATAGCAGGACGCCACGTGGTATTTATAGCCCGATCACTGATGCGGTCGGACCGCCAGTAGGGTAAAAAAATTCTGGCCTGTAATTGACCGCATTGGCGGGAGTCTACTGTATGTGTTTCAAGCATGTTTTAGATCAATAGAAATATAACGCAATTTCATAAGTTAATAAGATAATTCAATATTAGTGATGGAATTGCTTAGAAGCTGGAAATTGCTATAGCAATTCCTTCTTCAAATGAATGAATAATAGACACATCCTCACGCAGGCGATCCAGCAAGCTAAGTAATGAATGAATAATAGACACAGCCTCACACGCGATCCAGCAGGCTAAGTAATGAATGAATAATAGACACAGCCTCACACAGGCGATCCAGCAGGCTAAGTAATGAATGAATAATAGACACAGCCTCACACAGGCGATCCAGCAGGCTAAGTAATGAATGAATAATAGACACAGCCTCACACAGGCGATCCAGCAGGCTAAGTAATGAATGAATAATAGACACAGCCTCACACAGGCGATCCAGCAGGCTAAGTAATGAATGAATAATAGACACAGTCTCACACAGGCAATCCAGCAGGCGAAGTAATGAATGAATAATAGACACAGCCTCACACAGGCGATCCAGCAGGCTAAGTATTGACCCTTTGCCTTCTAATCACAACAATCGTCTTTTTATTAGCAGATTAAATCATTGTCACTAGGAATGACATGTGTGTTTAAACATTAAGATTCGTAAATGTTTGGTCTCAAATTAAACAAATATGAGTAATTTTCAACCACTTGAGGTTGTGGATCGCGGTAGCGAGACACAAACTCAAGTGGTTAAAAATTTAAGTAAATTAATTTAGCAGGATAAGGTTTAATAATAGTTTGTGAACTTCCGTAGGGCTGGATTATGTTACAAAATCATACTGAGGTTTTGTGTACCCCTAGCTCTGCCCGATGAGGATTTAGTAAATAACTTGTCTGATTTACCAATTTTTGCTATTACAGATTAAAGGGAAGATAAAGTTCCGAGGTGATCATCTAGATCGTCTGCAGGGCCTGAACGACACACGTGAGAGTCAGTATATGCCGGGTCAGAACAGAAACGTCACGTATGTCAGCCGCTTACAGTCGGTACAGGCTGCAGTCTGTCAGCAGATCCAGGAGATGGCCTCCGAGCATCCCGACAGAAGACCTGCTCTCATAGCATTCAGCTCTGATGTAAGTCAAGAATTACTCGCTATTTAACCCTTTAAACCCTCATGATGCATCAAAGCATCATTTTTGCATCTCTGAAGAATGCCTGAATTCCTACACCTTAGAACGAAATTTTTATGGAACTGTTTTAATAATAACACTATCTTTGCCACCCACTTCAATTCATCTTCATCCACTACAAGTCGAGAATTGCGAGAGCAATTCACTGCTTGTAGTGGATGAAGATGATAATGGTAAACTCAGGCTTCAAAGGGTTAAAACCCTTTCACCGCCAAGCGCGATTATATATATAAATTTTGTGCTTAAAACCACTAGAAGAGTGTTTTATATTGCAGTGTCTACAGTGGAAAATTTAAAGTGAGATTCTACACTGGAAAATCAGCATCTGGGAGAATAAATAATGCAAAATTTATTTTTAAAACGGTAAAATCAATGTCTGCGGACACGTAAATATAAGATAAAAATGTTTGGCCTTAGTATCAATAAGGTCTTTCTGAGCATTCAGTTCACATGTTTTTTTGTTAAATTGGATCAATTTACCACTAATAGCTCTACATTAAAAAATTTAATTTTCACCCACTTCAAGTTGTGTCTCGCTACCGCGACCCACAACTCCAAATAGGTAGGTGAAAATTACTCATATTTGTTTAATTTGAGACTAAATATTTGCAAAATTTATCAGTGATTTAGCACTTTTCAGTGCGGGGACTGATATCAGATTTTGACGTCTAACGTCGATCGGCGCAGTGTGAGAGTAAAAATATTTATAATGGCCATAGACCCATGACACAGGTATTCAAATGAAACGGAAAGAGCTAATTAAGACATTTATGATGATTTCAAATTAAAATAAACTTTTGTCTCCAGGGTTGATACCAGTCTTTCCCAATAACGTCGGACCGACCGGACATGTCTAGTAAAACAGTGACAGATCCGGCAAAATTTCCAACCACATCGGACGTACAAACCAGATATTTTTTGTCAAATTTTTTTTTTTTTTTGGTCTTTTTGATGGTCTCATCAGGTGGGAATAGTTCATTGACCACCTACTGTCTAGTGATTTTTTTTTTGGTCCGGTAAAAGTTTCAAGTTTACAGGACCTACTATCCAGTAACATTTTGAGCTTATTGGGAAAGACTGATACAAAAGTATTTGAGCGCTTTAAGGGTTATGGACTAATCCACCTGGCTGCATTTAACATCTTTAATTAAATGAAATGCAGATTTTCTGAACGCTTTCACCGGTACTCATGCAGCACAGTTTTGACTGCTATGTTTCCAGGTGACAGTTGTGGGGGACGGTAAGAGTGAACCGCAGCATTTCTCGGGAGATAAGCTCAGTAAATATATGTTTCTGGGTGACGGTTGTGGGGGACGTTAAGCGTGAACCGCAGCTTTTCTTGGGGGAGAAGCTCAGTAATTATATGTTTCTAGGTGACGGTTGTGGGGGACGGTAAGCGTGAACCGCAGCATTTCTTGGGAGATAAGCTCAGTAATTATATGTTTCTAGGTGACGGTTGTGGGGGACGGTAAGCGTGAACCACAGCATTTCTCGGGAGATAAGCTCAGTAATTATATGTTTCTAGGTGACGGTTGTGGGGGACGGTAAGCGTGAACCGCAGCATTTCTTGGGGGATAAGCTCAGTAATTATATGTTTCTAGGTGATAGTTGTTGGGGACGGTAAGAGTGAACCGCAGCATTTCTCGGGAGATAAGCTCAGTAATTATGAGGAGTTATTGGACGCGGGCAAACAGCTGACCACGCCGCACGCAGCAGAGACATCTCAGCATCGCCTCACTGATAGGCTGTTTGAGTGAGTCCGACGTCACAACTCAATGGTGCTGTAATATGATTTGTTGACCCTGGAGTTGTTTCGTACTATTTTTCATTTAAAGCTAGAATTGCTCACAAAAAATCCGGTTTCAAATGAAGAAAAATACTTGTATAATAGACACCTCCCAAATTGAATAGATGAGTATCCATCACAAGTTTTATTTAATTTCTAAGAATCTTACTTTCATTTTAATATTGTTGAAAATGTATATTGATGGTCACAATGCAAAACCTGGAATGTGTGTAAATACTATATAGACACAAAAAAGGTTATGCTGATGCTTTGAACCTAGACGTACAATGGCACTTACAACGAATGCTTGAAATGTCAACATGGGGGGGGGGGGGGGATTGTGTGGAGTATTTGCATTGTATAAAGTTATCAGTGGCGCAAACCTGAACATGTCTATGCATATTATAAATACTACATGCTTTCATTGATTTTGAAGCACAGAATTATTCAATTACAATTTTGTTGTTACAATTGTTTTTACAGAAAAAAGTTATCAAATTTTCTTAGAATGTTGTCTCGCATTAACCCTTATCCTGTTCTTTTATTTAAATTTTCAACCACTTGAGGTTGTGTCTCGCTATCGCGATCCACAACCTCAAGTGGTTGAAAATTGCTCATATTTGTTTAATTTGAGACCAAACATTAACAAATATTGATATTTAAACGGTCATTTCATTCCCAATAACAGGCTAATTATTTGGCTATTAAAACGGGTGTAAAAACAACTATTGTCGTGATCAGCAGGCATAGTTAAATTTAAAATTGGTTAGATAGCTGTTATCTGATTAGATAGTTGATGTATTTCAGTTTGGAGGAGGGAGGGCAGACAGCACTTGGTCCTGCTTTACTGCTCGCTGTCGCCATGGCATCACAAGTATCTGGATCAAAGGTGAGCCTATCTATCTAGTGCTGAATCACTTTGCTTGACTCATCACATGAAGCAGCCATTTTAAATTATAATAATTTATTTGAAGCTGCTTACTATATTACATACTCCACCACTGTTATTGTTTCATAAATAGCAACAGAGTTATGATCTCCTGTTTTTTTCTCACAGAATCATAACATACATAACACTGGGGAATTTGATGACATTTGGATTCAAATAGATTTTTTAATTTAATTTGGTACACATGTTTAGGCGATGATCTTAATAGAATTTGGGAACAAATTATTTCAAAATGGCTCTTAGCTGGCGATTTTTATTTTGCAAAATTTTGCAATATTTCGTTATCTTGAAAGCATTTCAAAATAGCTGAACCATGAATGTAAAACAAAATGTGCATGACTAATTTCAAGAACAATTAATAAAAAAATAATGGCATACTGAGAGCCATATTTTCTTGGTTTTACTCATTATCTTCAAACCCTTGGTCCAAGGATAGTATTACTCCAAAACAATACATCTGTTGTTATATGAGGATAACACATGACTAATTTTACATTATTATATATGTACATTTTTAATTGACTGACTGTTGACCATTTTTTTCAATTTGACCCATGTCTGGAAAACCTTACATGATATGTAATGTAGGGTATTATTATTTAATAAGCTTTCCTGTGCTTCATAATCTGTGCTACGCAATGGTAACCCATTAGAAAGTTTAGATATTTAAAGTCTAAAATAGCTCACAGTCAACAATAGAGGGCTTTTTATGTACATTTTCTAGTTTATTTTAATTTGTATTCAATTTTTAGGGTGTTTCCTTTACAACATTTGTGTTTTTTTTCTTTCACAGGTAATTATTTGTACAGACGGGATGGCAAATCGTGGACTGGGAAGCCTTGAGAATATGGAGGATGAGAGTATTTGCAACGAGGCACGAAGCTTCTTTGATAAAGTCTCTGACATTGCAGTGGCGAGCGGGCAAGTGCAATTTTTATTGACAGAAACTATAGTTCTTTTTCAGTTTTAAAAGGTCAGTAGTAATTATTCGTTTAAAATAAAAAAATCAAGTATGTAAAAAAAATGTTTTAATGTAGCGCGTCAAGGGTGAACATGTTTTAATGTAGCGCTTCAAGGGTAAACATGTTTTAATGTAGCGCTTCAAGGGTGAACATTTTTAATGTAGCGCTTCAAGGGTGAACATGTTTTAATGTAGCGCTTCAAGGGTAAACATGTTTTAATGTAGCGTTTCAAGGGTGAACATGTTTTAATGTGGCGCTTCAAGGGTGAACATGTTTTTATGTAGCGCTTCAAGGGTGAACATGTTTTTATGTAGCGCTTCAAGGGTGAACATGTTTTAATGTGGCGCTTCAAGGGTGAACATGTTTTTATGTAGCGCTTCAAGGGTGAACATGTTTTTATGTAGCGCTTCAAGGGTGAACATGTTTTAATGTGGCGCTTCAAGGGTGAACATGTTTTTATGTAGCGCTATAAGGGTGAACATGTTTTAATGTAGCGCTTCGAGGGTAAACATGTTTTAATGTAGCGCTTCGAGGGTAAACATGTTTTTATGTAGCGCTTCAAGGGTAAACATGTTTTAATGTAGCGTTTCAAGGGTGAACATGTTTTAATGTAGCGTTTCAAGGGTGAACATGTTTTAATGTAGCGTTTCAAGGGTGAACATGTTTCAATGTAGCGCTTCAAGGGAAAACATGTTTTATTGTAGTGCTTCAAGGGTAAAAATGGTTTTCTTGAAGCTCATATTTAGTCATATTTATAGTTCAAGTTAATGAAGACATTTTGTTGTGTTATGCAGTGTATCTGTTGCTGTTACCACCATTAAAGGCACAGCTTGTCGATTAGTGGAGCTTGGTGGAATAGCAGATAAAACCGGAGGACAGGTAACTTATACTTTTATCTTTTTTCTGTCAGTATCTTTCATCATCCCAGTATTATAATACTGTATTAAATCTAGGCGTAATTTCCTTTACGTGTCTTTTGAGAGGCACTGAAAAGTCCTTGAATTTTTTTCATGCAAAATGTAGTACTTGGGTAATCTGTGATAATGTCCAGTACAAGATCCCTGCACTGAAAGAATTAAATATTTATAATCTCAGTAAATCCATAACATATGTGACCCGCCTCGCGAGAAGGTATTTTCCCGCAGCTTTATTCAAATTGTTTTTGACATCATTTAAAATTTATTTTAAAGATTACATAACTAAATTTACCATATTAAAAATCTTTTAAAACTAAAAGAAATAAGTATTTTTCAAAAATTCTTTCAGTTAATGAGACATAAGCAACACGGCTATCGAATCAATTGAGACAATCAATTTTGAAAAATTGGAGCTTATGGCCCTTTTTGCTTGGCGGGTCACATATGGTTTATATAAAATATATCAGCGCTATAAGGGTAACTTATTATCTACTACATTTGTCTGACAGGTGAACATTGTGGATCCGGAGAAGTTGACTGAGGAGTTTGGCAGCATTCTATCTGATCCCATTATTGCCACCAATGTGAACGCCACTCTCGTCATTCACTCAGGACTGTAAGTAATATGCTCTCTCATGCAGCAGACACAAAACATTTGTATAACATTTGTACAATGTTGGACCAACGTCGAAGACGTTGTGCCGACATCGCACAAATGTTATACAATTGTTTTGTGTTTGCTGGGCATGCAGCTGGTTTTCACTTTGAGACGTATGGTGAGATCAGCCAGCCTTGCACTTGCTCTATATATGGTTCACCGCCACATAACTGATCAGTTTGATTTGCTGTTTCAAACAAAAATGTTGACCTGATCCTAGGTAAATATTGCGCCAGCCTCGCAGGCGGTTGCCCCGCATTGGCCCAGCATTCGGCTGATGTCTCATGTTTGCAGTGGTGTGTAATTCTCCATTAATTCCTCCCACATTTAAAAGTTCAACATTTTGTGTTTTTCCAGATACTTTCGCAATGAAGAAAGTGATGAAAGTAGAGTGACAAAGGTCGTCGGAAATGTCACAAAAGACTCTGAAGTGACCTTTGAGTATGGTATTCGTCAGCAAAAAGAAAAGAAAAAAACGCAGCCAGGGAAACAAGAAAATCCTCTTCTGTCCATGGTGGAAGAGAAAAATGAATTTGCCCATGACACCAAGAGTCAGTTTGAGAACCCGTCATATGAGTTGGACAAAGAAAGCGTGGGTAAGACAGCGGAGACAGACGCCAACAAAGAAGGTGTTTATGATAACGCTAGGGAAAGTGGATCTACTGACAAGCCGTTCACGTCTGAGGCTTCAGATGAAGCAGTGTATGACAACGCTGCTGCTGGTGGGTGTCAAATAGTCTGTATCTAATTTAGAAATAATGTGCATTTTTATGAGCAAGTATTCCTTAATTGTGACTTCAGTCTTTCCATTGGAAGCACATATTTCAAACCATGTACATTTCAGACCATATATCAACATGAGATTTAATTTTTATAGTTATGTAAATTGATAGCTAATATTATCATGACCATATTGTCGAGGGTCAACTCATGTGATAATCAATGCTGCAGGAAATTACTAACACAATTGCAATTGTCATCTTGACTTGTTACCATCCACCTAAGTATTTGATCTATTTTAGGTTGCATAATATTCGGCTTAAACTAGGTGGATCATCACGATTCGTGAGTACAGTTTGTAGGCCCACCCCAATACGCAACATGGTCAACTTTCTGAGGAGTCGGGTCCGTCAGGTTTAAATTGCAAAAATGTCCCATGTCTTTGTTTCCTGATAGATCCATTCCTATGATCTGCCAGTCAGAACCCACTACAAGTTTTTTATGATGTTCCTATCTGTTCTATTATTCCACCAAATCACTGTTATTGGGAATTAAATATATATGTTTATTACTGTCTCACCTGATATACACAATAATACAATCACACATTAAAATAAAATAGAATAATAAAACTATTGACATCGGTCACTCCTAGGTGGAGTGATGAGAGACACTTGGCTCTAGCATATTTAGTCCCAGTATGGACATAATATACTAAAATAATGTTTATGTACAGATGATACAGAATTATGTAATAAATAGATAATGATGTTAAGCTCATTATTAAATAACATTATTAAGTTACAAAAATATGTTTAAATAATTGGTAATTAGTAATACGATATAATAGAATAAGTTGATATACATATCATAAAATGAGACTGTTATAATAGTTTAAAATTGTTGATCTAAAATGTGTGTCTAAACATCAAGATTTGAAAATATTTGTACTACAATTAAACAAATAAAGAGTAATTTTCCGCCACATGAAGTTGTGGGTTGCGGTAGCGAGACACAAATTCAAGTGGGTGAAAATTTAAAAAAATTAACTAGGATAAGGGTTAAACCGAAACCACTCTGCTTTCTACTGCAGATAATGACTAAAAACATGATTTGTAGGACAGTTGGCCTGGCCCCAGCCCACCCCTCTATGAAATGCTAGCTCATTTCATTCGTTGAAAACATAACCGGAAAGGTATTCTTAGTGTAATGCTAGTGTTTAAAGATGGGGACAGTGCATGTGGTGCTACTTCAAAATACTATTTTGTTAAACCATCAATAAATGCAACTCATTTTATTGTTTTATAGACTTTACTCTTAATATGCCATTTGGGATTACTGTAGTGTGGCCGCACACATAAATATGAAGCCTTGGGAAATTGCTATACAGTAGAACCTGCTATGAGCAGCCACCCTTGGAGCACTGGAAAAGTGGCCTTTCAAGACAGGAGGTTCATTTGCACACAAAATGTCATTTTTGGGAATGGTCAAATGGCCTCCCATAGGTGGTTGACTGCTCATAAGAGTAGCTGCTCATAGCAGGTTCTACTACACAAAGAAAATACTCCAAATAGTTTTATAGCAGTTGTATACATATGTATCTTACCAGGGCCTCCTCTAGCAGCAGATAGCTGTACCACTCCAGACTTTTCCTCGCTGGCTGAGCTAACAGTTGTATATGTATGTTTCCAGGGCCTCCTCCAGCAGCAGATAGCTGTACCACTCCAGACATTTCCTCTCTGACTGAGCTAACAGTTGTATGTTATGTTTCCAGGGCCTCCTCCAGCAGCAGATAGCTGTACCACTCCAGACATTTCCTCTCTGACTGAGCTAACAGTTGTATATTGTGTTTCCAGGGCCTCCTCTAGCAGCAGATACCTGTACCACTCCAGACATTTCCTCGCTGACTGAGCTAACAGTTGTATATTGTGTTTCCAGGGCCTCCTCCAGCAGCAGATATCTGTACCACTCCAGACATTTCCTCTCTGACTGAGCTAACAGTTGTATGTTATGTTTCCAGGGCCTCCTCCAGCAGCAGATAGCTGTACCACTCCAGACATTTCCTCTCTGACTGAGCTAACAGTTGTATGTTATGTTTCCAGGGCCTCCTCCAGCAGCAGATACCTGTACCACTCCAGACATTTCCTTGCTGGCTGAGCTAACAGTAGTATATTGTGTTTCCAGGGCCTCCTCTAGCAGCAGATACCTGTACCACTCCAGACATTTCCTCGCTGGCTGAGCTAACAGTTGTATATTGTGTTTCCAGGGCCTCCTCCAGCAGTAGATACCTGTACCACTCCAGACATTTCCTCGCTGACTCAGCTAACAGTTGTATATTGTGTTTCCAGGGCCTCCTCCAGCAGCAGATAGCTGTACCGCTCCAGACATTTCCTCTCTGACTGAGCTCCCGTTCCAGCTTCAGATTGAGTATACAGATCTGGAGGGGGCTAAGGCTCTACGTGTTCTCACTCAAAGCAAACCCCTAACTCGAGACAGGGAACAGGCAGAAAAAGGTACCCTAAATGTACATTTTTCTTCTAAGTATTTTTTCACCATTTTTTATATTTTAAGAGGGTAGTAAATTGTAGTAACTTTTCAATGGCAATGATCACATATTAATGTCCTGGCGGTGAAATGGCTACAGATTGGCGGAATTATCTTGTCGTAGATGGGTGGTAGCTGGTAGCCTTGGTCCCCGTTCATGGTTGGGCATCGTTGGCGTATATGGCGAAGTCAGAAAAATCTACAGGAGTCGGGAACTCTAGCTAAACTCCAGCCACAGTGTGTCTATTACCAACACCAAAGTCTTAAAAAAAAAAAATACGCCAACAACGCCCGATTAGCCAGATCAGCAGGTCATATATCAGAGATAATTGAATATACCGGTATATCATTAATCAGAGATAACTGAATCATTACGGGAAGTACTGGCTAATAAAATATGGTATATTTATATGTTTAAGAGATGAATGCTACATTGCTTGGAGTGCACACGGCCCAGTCTTCAGCTAGATTCGCCCTGGGCGGGAAGTACACATCTTCCCGCATGGCGGCACTGATGCGACAAAGACAAGTGGCCAAATATGCGTACGTACTAATTTTCACAACATTCCAATAACTATCGTAGCCAGCACAAATGCCCCATTACAGCCATACTCTATGCCCCATTACAGCCATACTCTATGCCCCATTACAGCCATACTCTATGCTCCATTACAGCCATACTCTATGCTCTATTACAGCCATACTCTATGCCCCATTACAGCCATACTCTATGCCCCATTACAGCCATACTCTATGCCCCATTAAACCTTAGAGACAGCCATACTCTACCCCCATTAAACCTTAGAGACAGCCATACTCTATGCCCCATTAAACCTTAGAGACAGCCATACTCTATGCCCCATTAAACCTTAGAGACAGCCATACTCTATGACCCATTAAACCTTAGAGACAGCCATACTACTCTATGCCCCATTAAACCTTACAGACAGCCATACTCTATGCCCCATTGCAGCCATACTCTATGACCCATTAAACCTTAGAGACAGCCATATTCTATTCCCCATTACAGCCATACTCTATGCCCATTAAACCTTAGAGACAGCCGTACTCTATGCCCAGTAATCCTTTAGAGACAGCCATACTCTATGACCCATTAAACCTTAGACACAGCCATACTCTATGCCCCATTACAGCCATACTCTATGCCCCATTAAACCTTAGAGACAGCCATACTCTATGCCCCATTAAACCTTAGAGACAGCCGTACTCTATGCCCATTAATCCTTCAGAGACAGCCATACTCTATGACCCATTAAACCTTTAGAGACAGCCATACTCTATGCCCCATTACAGCCATACTCTATGCCCCATTAAACCTTAGAGACAGCCATACTCCATGCCCCATTAAACCTTAGAGACAGCCATACTCTATGCCCCATTACAGCCATACTCTATGACCCATTACAGCCATACTCTATGACCCATTAAACCTTAGAGACAGCCATACTCTATGCCCAATAAACCTTAGAGACAGCCATACTCTATGCCCCATTAAACCTTAGAGACAGCCATACTCTATGCCCCATTAAAACCTTAGAGACAGCCATACTCTATGCCTCATTAAACCTTAGAGACAGCCATACTCTATGCCCCATTAAACCTTAGAGACAGCCATACTCTTCGCCCCATTAAACCTTAGAGACAGCCATACTCTATGCCCCATTACAGCCATACTCTATGCCCCATTGCAGCCATACTCTATGCCCCATTAAACCTTAGAGACAGCCATACTCTATGACCCATTGAACCTTAGAGACAGCCATACTCTATGCCCCATTACAGCCATACTCTATGCCCCATTACAGCCATACTCTATGCCCCATTAAACCTTAGAGACAGCCATACTCTATGACCCATTAAACCTTAGAGACAGCCATACTCTATGCCCCATTAATCCTTAGAGACAGCCATACTCTATGCCCCATTAAATCATAGAGACAGCCATACTCTATGCCCCATTAAACCTTAGAGACAGCCATGCTCTATGCCCCATTAAACCTTACAGACAGCCATACTCTATGCCCATTAAACCTTACAGACAGCCATACTCTATGCCCCATTAAACCTTAGAGACAGCCATACTCTATGCCCCATTACAGCCATACTCTATGACCCATTGAACCTTAGAGACAGCCATACTCTATGCCCCATTAAACCTTACAGACAGCCATACTCTATGCCCATTAAACCTTACAGACAGCCATACTCTATGCCCCATTAAACCTTAGAGACAGCCATACTCTATGCCCCATTACAGCCATACTCTATGACCCATTGAACCTTAGAGACAGCCATACTCTATGCCCCATTACAGCCATACTCTATGTCCCATTACAGCCATACTCTATGCCCCATTAAACCTTAGAGACAGCCATACTCTATGCCCCATTAAACCTTAGAGACAGCCATACTCTATGACCCATTAAACCTTACAGACAGCCATGCTCTATGCCCCATTAAACCTTAGAGACAGCCATACTCTATGCCCCATTACAGCCATACTCTATGCCCCATTAAACCTTACAGACAGCCATACTCTATGCCCCATTAAACCTTAGAGACAGCCATACTCTATGCCCCATTACAGCCATACTCCATGCCCCATTACAGCCATACTCTATGCCCCATTAAACCTTAGAGACAGCCATACTCTATGACCCATTGAACCTTAGAGACAGCCATACTCTATGCCCCATTACAGCCATACTCTATGCCCCATTACAGCCATACTCTATGCCCCATTAAACCTTAGAGACAGCCATACTCTATGACCCATTAAACCTTACAGACAGCCATACTCTATGCCCCATTAAACCTTAGAGACAGCCATACTCTATGCCCCATTAAACCTTAGAGACAGCCATACTCTCTGACCCATTACAGCCATACTCTATGACCCATTAAACCTTAGAGACAGCCATACTCTATGCCCCTTTACACCTTAGAGACAGCCAAACTCTATGACCCATTACAGCCATACTCTATGACCCATTAAACCTTAGAGACAGCCATACTCTATGCCCATTAAACCTTAGAGACAGCCATACTCTATGACCCATTAAACCTTAGAGACAGCCATACTCTATGCCCATTAAACCTTAGAGACAGCCATACTCTATGCCCCATTACAGCCATACTCTATGCCCCATTAAACCTTACAGACAGCCATACTCTATGCCCCATTAAACCTTAGAGACAGCCATACTCTATGCCCCATTACAGCCATACTCTATGTACCATTACAGCCATACTCTATGACCCATTGAACCTTAGAGACAGCCATACTCTATGCCCAATGAACCTTAGAGACAGCCATACTCTATGCCCCATTAAACCTTAGAGACAGCCATACTCTATGCCCCATTAAACCTTACAGACAGCCATACTATATGCCCCATTAAACCTTAGAGACAGCCATACTCTATGCCCGATTACAGCCATACTCTATGCCCCATTAAACCTTAGAGACAGCCATACTCTATGACCCATTAAATCATAGAGACAGCCATACTCAATGCCCCATTAAACCTTACAGACAGCCATACTCTATGCCCCATTACAGCCATACTCTATGACCCATTAAACCTTAGAGACAGCCATACTCTATGCCCATTAAACCTTAGTGACAGCCATACTCTATGCCCATTAAACCTTACAGACAGCCATACTCTATGCCCCATTAAACCTTACAGACAGCCATACTCTATGCCCCATTAAACCTTAGAGACAGCCATACTCTATGACCCATTAAACCTTACAGACAGCCATACTCACCCCCATTAAACCTTACAGACAGCCATACTCTATTCCCCATTAATCCTTTAGAGACAGCCATACTCTATGCCCCATTAAACCTTAGAGACAGCCATACTCTATGCTACATTAAACCTTAGAGATAGCCATACTCTATGACCCATTAAACCTTACAGACAGCCATACTCAATGCCCCATTAAACCTTAGAGACAGCCATACTCTATGCCCCATTAAACCTTAGAGACAGCCATACTCTATGCCCCATTACAGCCATACTCTATGCCCCATTACAGCCATACTCTATGCCCCATTAATCCTTTAGAGACAGCCATACTCTATGCCCCATTAAACCTTAGAGACAGCCATACTCTATGCCCCATTAAACCTTAGAGACAGCCATACTCTATGACCCATTAAACCTTACAGACAGCCATACTCTATGCCCCATTAAACCTTAGAGACAGCCATACTCTATGCCCCATTAAACCTTAGAGACAGCCATACTCTATGCCCCATTAAACCTTACAGACAGCCATACTCTATGCCCCATTAAACCTTAGAGACAGCCATACTCTATGACCCATTAAACCTTAGAGACAGCCATACTCTATGCCCCATTACAGCCATACTCTATGCCCCATTAATCCTTTAGAGACAGCCATACTCTATGCCTCATTAAACCTTAGAGACAGCCATACTCTATGACCCATTAAACCTTACAGACAGCCATACTCTATGACCCATTATACCTTAGATACAGCCATACTCTATGCCCCATTAAACCTTAGAGACAGCCATACTCTATGCCCCATTAAACCTTAGAGACAGCCATACTCTATGACCCATTACAGCCATACTCTTATGCTCCATTACAGCCATACTCTATGCCCCATTAAACCTTACAGACAGCCATACTCTATGCCTCATTAAACCTTAGAGATAGCCATACTCTATGCCCCATTAAACCTTAGAGACAGCCATACTCTATGCCCCATTAAACCTTGGAGACAGCCATACTCTATGACCCATTACAGCCATACTCTATGCCTCATTAAACCTTTAGAGACAGCCATACTCTATGCCCCATTAATCCTTTAGAGACAGCCATACTCTATGCCCCATTAAACCTTTAGAGACAACCATACTCTATGCCCCATCAATCCTTTAGAGACAGCCATACTCTATGACCCATTACAGCCATACTCTATGCCCCATTAAACCTTAGAGACAGCCATACTCTATGCCCCATTAAACCTTTTTAATTAGTTTTCAAACTATACACCACTCTATGTTTCTGGTTTTATTTGTACCCCAGTTACCTCACTGTAATCAGCGTGGTGCTTTCTGGGTACAGGTGTGTCGCACTGTTCGTACACAGTGGAGTACTCTTTTAATTCTTCCCGTGCAGGGATCAACTTAAGATGTCAGAAT
This sequence comes from Flabesymbios commensalis, assembly GCA_964017125.1. NCBI lineage: Eukaryota > Metazoa > Annelida > Polychaeta > Terebellida > Flabelligeridae > Flabesymbios > Flabesymbios commensalis. Next base: position 205,128 of record OZ024907.1, on the reverse strand, counting down.
CGTCAGTTTCGATCAAATTCTAATATAACGTCAGATTCGATCAAATTCAATTTTGATGTCTATTGACTTCGGTCCCAGCAGTGATAGGGTAAAGTCGGCCCCCATAATATTCGGCGAAAATAACTCCTCGGCAAGTTTAGCTTTCTTCAATTTAACAAGCACAAGTTTGACATCAGGTCATTTCATACCGTATGTACTAGTGTTAACACACGAGTAAGTCATTTGTAAGTCAGTTTTATTAAATGCCTAAGCCTTGAGATCACATTTTACACGGTGGTCAAAATGGCAAACTATCATATCTTATTTACTTTAATATGCCTGAAATTTGCCAAACCGTGCCAAATAGTTACTTCATTACTATAAAACTCAATGTGCAGTTTCAAGGAAGGATGGGATATGACCTGACGAATTATGCCTAGATCAAGTTCAAAATGGCCGACTTGCAGCTATTATAGATTTAATGTGCGTAGTATCTGGAAAACTGTGCTAGATAGCTGGACCATTAATATAAATATAATATTTCTGACTAAACATGTACATTTTCTCTCATTATCTGTCTAACATGACTAATTTGAAATGAATGGTCATTATATATAGTAGAGTCAACATTATTAAAGTTATAGTTTATTGGAGCTATGACCTATGTTGCATATTTACATCACTAGGTGAAGCGGTAATCCCTAGTTACATTCATGAGTTACTTCTCCCTATATGCTGTCTTCATTTATCTTTGTGTGTTATCTTATTCAGAGTGACTCACGGGGATTCCGATGTTTATGAAGGCTATTTACAGAATATGGCTCCAATGGAGAATTATCTCAACGTGAATCAAAGAGTCAGTTACTATTCAATCACACTTTATAATGTAATATATATAAGAACCATGCTTAAAATTAGTAAATCAAGGCCTTCGTATATGAAAAATACAGGCAGATGAAAAATTTTAAATTAGCGAGGAGAGTGATTTGTGGAATGTCACTTTCTTTATAACACCTGCATTATACAAAAGAAAATAGACGTTAATTTCATGACTACGTTCAAAATTATCTAATTTTATTGCTTGTTTTTTTCACTCAATTCAGTGTTGCAGCCGGAACTGTATATATACGGATTCAAGCAAGTTTCAATCTGAATAAAATACGACTGAAATTAATCAACCGTATAGATAGTGAGGGTATTCCCCCTGCCCTAGGCCAGGGGGAATACCCTTACTATCTATACGGTTTCAAGCAAATTTCAGTCTGTATAATATACGACTGAAATTGATAAACCGTATAGATAGTAAAGGTATTCCCCCTGCCCTGGGCCAGGGGGAATACCCTTAATATCTATACGGTTTATAGATAGGAAAAGTATCCCCCCTGGCCCAGGTTTCACGAAAGTTTCAGTCTGTATAATATACGACTGAAATTTATAAACCGTATAGATAGTAAGGGTATTCCCCCTGCCCTGGGCCAGGGGGGATACCCTTCCTATCTATACGGTATCAAGCAAGTTTCAGTCTGTATAATATACGACTGAAATTGATAAACCGTATAGATAGCGAGGGTATTCCCCCTGCCCTAGGCCAGGGGGAATACCCTTACTATCTATACGGTTTCAAGCAAGTTTCAGTCTGTATAATATACGACTGAAATTGATAAACCGTATAGATAGTAAGGGTATTCCCCCTGCCCTGGGCCAGGGGGGATACCCTTAATATCTATACGGTTTATAGATAGGAAGGGTATCCCCCCTGGCCCAGGTTTCAAGCAAGTTTCAGTCTGTATAATATACGATTGAAATTTATAAACCGTATAGATAGTAAGGGTATTCCCCCTGCCCTGGGCCAGGGGGGATACCCTTCCTATCTATACGGTATCAAGCAAGTTCCAGTCTGTATAATATACGACTGAAATTGATAAACCATATAGATAGTAAGGGTATTCCCCCTGCCCTGGGCCAGGGGGATTACCCTTCCTATATATACGGTATCAAGCAAGTTTCAGTCTGTATAATATACGACTGAAATTGATAAAATATTTTGTGGGAGATTCTCTGTGATTCATTTTTATTAATTTGCAAGGTGTCTTTTTTCCATAAATGGTGATATTTTTTGTCATTTGAAGCTGGAAATTGCGTTAGCAATTCCAGGTTTAAATGACGAAAAATAGATACAAACAATTTGGCGCTGTAAGGGTTAACCCTTTTGTTGCTGAATTGTTTGTTTCTATTTTTCTTTCATTTGAAGCGGGAAATTGCTAATTGTCTATAAGTTGACCCCCGCACAGTAATAAAATGTGTTTATTGGTATTGCAGTATGAGAGAATTACATACGGGAATCAACTGAGCGATGAAGAAGAAGTTTGCGAAGAAGCTGACTGTGTTGCCGAAGAACCTGTGAAGAAAGGGAAAGGAAAGAAAATCACCAGCAAGGTAATCAAGATAATATTATGGCATTTACTTATAGGAATACAAGTCATTCTCCACAAATAGATGTGGCTCTCTCTCTCTGTAACTGAATGCCATTATTTGGCTGAAAATGCCCATCTTGAGCAGTTTTGTTATTATAACAACTGTAGCATTATAAACACGCTTGTGTGTCGTAGAAATAGAAAAACATCAAGGGATTAGTTTTTCCACCAACGCAATGCTGTAAGAAGGTTTATGTTATTGCTTTTCTGACAGAATTTACAATCGGGTTCAAAACACTGGCAAATGGAATTACTGAATGACATGCAAATTATGATGGCTCAATTTTAAATAGATCTTTTCTGCGACAAACTCTTAGATCAAATAAAATAGAAAAAATTTATAAAAAATAAGTCGAAGTGAACACTTAAAATAGTTCAGTGGTTATAGGAATGGTTATTGAAAACCTGAAAACACATCGTAAAGGCTGATAAATCTGGTCAATTGCCATGGGTGCATGTGGTGTAAGAGATATAAACTCTTGAGGTCAGAATGGATACAAGTACCATATTTATTTTAATAAACGCCCCAGGGGTTAATTAGAACACCCCCTTAGGCTGGAGGAGAAGTGGGCGCTTATTGGAATATTTTTTAATGGCTACCGGTATATACTGTATCATGATCATTGAGTGGGCGTTTATTGGAATATGGACATTTATTAGAATAAATACAATACCTTATATAATGTTTTTTTTTTCAACTCGCAGCCAAGTTGGTTAATACTATAGATCTGGTAATATTCGCAAGGTTGTAGTTTTTGCGAGGAGGACAAATTCGCTAATTTAAAAATCTAGCAAAAATTCTTATTATAATAGCGCTACTATCATCAAAATAAATTTTAGCGAATTTTAAGACTTCACAAAAAGTCCCAAAATCGCAAATTCACGAAAATCTAAACACGCAAAAATTACCGGATCTATTGTATGTTATACTGGTACTTTGTCTGTATACTTTTGTTTTGCCTTTGTTTGAAGTGTTATATTTTTACTTATCTGTTTTTATTTCAGTCTTTACAATGAGCTTATTTACAGAGTTATATTTTACTTCTGTTCTCGCTGCAGTCTGTACAACGTCAAGCTTATTTAAAGTTATATATTACTTCTGTTCTCGTTCCAGTCTTTACAACATTGAGCTTATTTCGAGCTATATTCTACTTTTGTGTTTTTGTTACAGAATTTCCATACGCGAAGGACAATGACGACAGATGATGGAGCAAATTTGTATTACACGAATGCTAATATAACGTCAAGGCAATTCAAGAAAAAATAATTTGAAAATAAGATGGTTTCAGAGATGCCAATATGTACCATTTGACCGTGACATACATGTACAAGCTACAATTTTGAACCCTTATCCTGCTAAGTTAATTTTTTGTAATTTTCACCAACTTGAGGTTGTGTCTCGCTACCATGACCCACAACTTCAAGTGGGTGAAATTTACTCATATATTTGTTTAATTTGAGATCTATCCTTTGCAAATCCTGATGTTTAAATACACATTTTTTCCCAATGATTTCATCAACAATTAAAACGCCAATAATTGTGTTCAGCAGGACAAGGGTTATTATCCAGCTATGCTGCTACGCTTGGACAAATGATTTTACAATTTTCAATTGGTATCAGAATTTGTGTATGAAAAGCAGGGCACGAAATAAGGATTGTTGACCTGGTTGTCCCCAAATAAATTTATTTTAAAACAATCGCTGGTGATTCCCTTTAAATCTCCCCCTTATTATGCTCATTTAAGGTGTTAATGCGCTGTGGACAGAAATAATTTGCTTATTTTTGTAAATCTTTATCAATTTTAGACTGATTAACTGGTGTAAACCATGAGATTGATAATGGGTTGTCCAACGGCAAAATAAGTGGTCTCGGACGCCCGGAATGCCCTTGTTACGTGCCCTGGAAATAGAACATCAACAAAGTCTGACAATTCAATTAGGTACATGTAATATAATGAGCTGAATCCAAACATATGGAAAAAATATAATCGCAAGAAAGGGTGATACCAACTGACTTTGTTATGTCGTCAGATTATGATTTTTCAGCTCGAGAATTACGTTTTTCTATTATGTGCATGTTGGTGTCTCTCTGTAAGATTTTTTAGTCACTGAAGACTGAACATTATCTAATGGTGATCTGAAGAATACGAAATAAATACTTTATAGGAGTATGTGTTTACACACATAGTTTTTTTTACTGTAAATTGACATTAACTGTATTTTATATTCTTCTATATCAAGAACATAAAAATATTATGTCAGTGTAAAATATGGTGTTACAGATGACAGGTTATCATTTGTTAATTGTTAACTGTTATTGGAAGCCTTCTGCAATTTATTATGTAAAACAGAAATATTGTTATTTAAAACTGAGCATGACGTTATCAAAAATGATCCAATGTGACTGTGATTTATTGTTTTTGTATATGTTACCAATCCTGTTGACCTGTGATAACATTTGCATTTTTGTTACCAAACCTACAATAAACCAGTGTTAATTCTTTCACCGCCAAATGATTTAATTTGAATTTTCACCCACTTGAGGTTGTGTCTCGCTGATGCGATCCACAACTTCAAGTGAGTGAACATTATTCAGATTTGACAAAATGGGTTGACAGTTTTCAAATCTTGTGATTGATGTCAATCAAGGTTATTCACGTCTAGAACCTGCTCAGTTTTATTCTTTTTTTTTAAACAAGACAATTTGAAAGAGTAATAAATATTAAAGTTTGTTAACCCTTTAACCGCCAAATTATTCAATTTGAATTCTCACCCACTTAATGTTGTGTCTCGCTGACGCGATCCACAACTTCAAGTGAGTGAGAATTATTCACATTTGACAAAATTTAGGTCAACTCTTGTCAAATCTTGCTGTTTGATGTCACATTTTATCTTTAACATATTTTATTCTTTAACATAATAAAAAATGAAAACCCGAAAATATGCGGCACCGGCGATTAAAGGGTTAAATTAGCATATGTTTTAATTCAAATTGTAGAAATGTAAGTGATTTCCCAATTTCTGATAGAACTTGAAATAAGGGGTCTTGTCAAGTTAAAACAAATCCAAAAATCCGAGAAAAACTCGGATTGTTCAGACCCCACCCACCCACTCCCCTATCGAATTTTTTTTTTATTAAACATTTGGAAACATGAAAACAACACAAAAAAACACAAAATTTCCCCCCCCAAAAAATTCGAGTTGGGCCTTGATCCACCCACCCACTTGCGAGTTTTTCTCGGATTTTTTTTAACTTGACAAAACCCCTAAATGAATTCAACAGAAAATGAATGAACTCTTTGAACACATAACTTTTAGGTCTTTTTAAGTTTAATTATTTTTTTTGGAAAACAAATTATTTTTGTTTCAATTTGATTAGTTCTGTATAATTTTACCTGCTTAAAATTTACAATATAACTACAAGAATTAAAAGCTAATTCACAAGTTTTGTAAAAAAACTGTTATTTCTTTAATTGATAAGAGGAAATTCTATGAAGTGAAAATTATAACACGTTATATATATGCTCACTTGACCTATATTATACTAGAATGCAGTGAAATATCGTTATTCTGTGAAACTCAATGACTTTGACCTCCTTTATTTTCACCGAGTGACGTCATTGCGTTTCACAGAATACACACACTATGTTATACTAGAATTCCATGAAATATCGTTTGCTTCTTATCTATAAATATATATATTCAGGGTAGTTCAATACCATATATAAATGGTATCATATACATGTATAAGTGTTTCATTTTCTTTATTTTTTATATGAAGATGTCTTTAATAGTTTATATGATAGCAAGAGTACATCATTTGTATATTTCTGAATTATATGCATATATCATTCTTTTAAATGGCTAACCCTAATTGTATTTTATGGTATGCCAATCTTTATGAATAGACAGTGGTCTAACTTCTATACATTCCATCAAATAGAACACTCATTCCTGTAACCCTGTTGTATATTGTATTATGTATACATGCATGAGATTTTAAAATAAATGAATATATATAAGATAGGAAAGTGCAAAAAAAATGGAAAACTGGCAGTGTAAAATCTGACAAATCGACTCTGATAGAAACCTGGAACAGAGGGCAGAGGGGATTATTTATTTTAATTTTTGCCTGGGAAACTCTTATACCGGTATCTGTGAACAATGTGTTATTGTATATTTTATTTTATATTCTACAGCAAATTATAGCAAAGTATGTTACATTATAACAGACTGTAATATTCCAGATACACATTCTGTTGGTTAATTGTAACTTTATGTACATCATTGATTGTACAGTACATTTTTAGACTTGATTTGCAACTGCATTCATCTAATTGACCTTAAAAATCGCCAATCATGTCTACAGCTGTTTTTGTTAATTTTTATTGGCTGTATCACAGCCCTTGCTGGTAAAGTATAAGCCTACCGTAAATCTGGTAATAAAATATTAGCAAGATTAAATTTTCTCAAAGAGCACAAATTGGCAAATTTAGGAATATGGCGAAGATTATTATTATAATAGGCTACTAGAGAAAAATGAAAATTATCAAGAAGGGACAGCTCTTCTGGTTCTTAAATTTTGTCACTAGTAAAATGAATAATACGGTTCCCACTCTACAAGTGTTTAAAAACCTTTTGATAATAATATGTGTTCAAACTTCGAGATTCAATTTCTCATTCAACAAATATAAGAAATTGTCTCACTTTGCATCTCAATCTCCGTGAAGTAGATTTAAATCTTGCCTGAAAAGTTCACAAAACTACTGATATGTGATTGTGCCTGAGTGGGCTCTTTTTCTTCTTTGTCTCCCTGTGCATCTCGATCTCTGTGAAGTAGACTTAAATCTTGCCTGAAATGTTAACGAAACTGGATGCTGATGTGTTAAAATTCTTTCCTAGTGGGCTCTGCTTCTTTTTATGCATGACCCCTTGAATTGGAAATTACATTACCAAATCTCAAGAAAATGACGATTTAAATAGAAAAAACTGTGTGTTGATAGCGTGTCATTTTGAAGTACAGTTAAATTTGTCTAGCTGAGGTCAAAGCTGCTGCACATTATTTTAATGTTTTCATAGTTTGTTTGATATTTGCATTATTATTAACCCTTGAAGCACTGAAATATTCTTATATAAACCAAGAGACCAAAAGGTATTTTCAATTTGAAATCATCATAAATGTCTTGGCTAGCTCTTTCCGCTTCATTTGAATATCTATGTTATGGGTCTATGGTTAGTATAGATGTTTTACCTTTACAGACCTTTACAGACGACAGATTCTGATGTCTAAAGATGCTCCCCACGCTGAATGGACTAATTGTTAGGCTTTGTATATTATACATGTATCACCGTAAAAACAACGCTTATAATGCTGAATTTGAAATTTATCTGAATTTGAAATTAGTCCAAAACCCACGATTAAGTCTTGTTTCTATAACATTACTAATTATTGTAGTATATTTGCTTACACAACATATTGGGTAATCTGAGGAAAATTAATATAAAAATACCTTCATATATTCAATTACATGTAATGCTTAAACCCTTCAGCGCAAGGATAAACCTCAGACGTTGACGTCTAAAGTCGATCCCCACGTTAAAAGAATAACAAATATTCCTCATGAGCGTAGAGAACCATATGTAACATACGGAAGGTATTCAAATGAAGCAGAAGGAGCTAACTGAGACATTTATCATGATTTCGAAATAAAAAAACAACCTTTTTATCTCTATGGTTTGTAGGTTTGTATAAAAGTATATTAGCATGAATACATGTACCGTTTGTGCTTGTAAATTCCATATTATAATAATAATAAAGTCTTTATTTAACGAGGGTACAAGTATATACAACAACGTACAAAATCAATAAAAATTAAAAACATACATACATGTATGTACCAACCCACTTAGCATAGCTCATCCGCCGTGGGGCCCTCATACATAAACATTAAAAAATGTTTATGTATATTATTGTGTATACCTAACTATACTCGATCCTACCGCTTTACATTCAACGAGGGATTGACAATTGGCTGGATAGTCCCTCATCTAGTCCATAATCTATTTTTATATACAAATGATTTGATATGCTCTTTATGATCAATTGTTATTATGATGTTATGCTTTTTATCAAATTTGTTTGGGTATATATTGTAATGACTTGAATCATTTAAGCTGCTTTAGTATACATACTACCGGTATTGCAGAAACTATTTATATGAATAGCCTTGATGTTTAGTATATTAATAAATTTTATATTTTTTTGGAACAATTACTGATAATATGCACTCTGATAACAAAAACTATATATCATCCACCTCTTTAAACTATGTTAACTTTGGCTTGATTAAAAAACTATGGCATTTTTGAGTTTGTTTTATTAGCCCTATTCACTGTTATTGTGAATGAAATGAGTGTCTAAACATCAAGATTTGCAAATGTTTAACCTCAAATTAAATAAATACATATTTTTCACTCCCTTAAAGTTGTGGGTCACAGTAGTGAGACACAACTTCAAGTGACTGAAGATTTAATTGAATATCTCTAGGGGCTAAACATAATCTCTACAGCTGCATTGGTGGAGGTGCAGAGTTAACAAAGTACGAGGTTTAATTTGTTCAGTATCCATCTTTGACCTATTGTTAATCGAATTTGATTAGTGATATATTTCATCCTAAATAATGGGAAAAAATGGAGTATTCTTGCTAGATAATTTTTTAAAACAAATTGATCCCTGATTGATATAGATACAGGGTTAACAAAGTATGTATTGATATTAGAAAGCCTCATGCAATGGTCTGGTCAAGTTGAATATCTGATCTTTTTATCTCAGATCTTGTTAGTTAGTGTTTTTATTTTCAAGCTTATTTAATATTCAGATTTTTAAAGTGATTTAATGATTTTTCTGATGAAAGCTGAACTGTTTTTGTTGATGATTATTAATAAAGAATATAAAATGATTGTATTGAACTCGTTATTTATGATTGGTACACTCTCACTCACTTAAGTTACCACTTAAATTTTGTGTTTTAGATGCAAGTATTTAAAAAAATCAAAGGGGCATGTTGTTTTATTTATGGTAAATTTAATGAGGGCTTTAAATCATTTTTTTATCCCTTTCAGCATTAGATCCGTTTTTATATTCATATTCTGACGTATAAAAACGATCCCAGCACTGAAAGAAATGAACTATTTCTAAAGGAGGTAGACCCGTAACACTGGTATTCAAATGAATCAAAAAAGCCAATTGAAAAAACCACATCAAATCATCTACATCCACTACAAGTCAAGAATTGCGGAAGCAATTCACGGCTTGTAGTGGATGAAGATGACAATGGTAAATTCAGTCTTGAAACGGTTAATACAGCGAAATACAACTTCCCAAGTGAATGAAACTTACTTTGAATTCCTGTCCTAATGAAAATCAATGCTCCAAGATATAAAACATATTTTACTTTATTTTAAATGAATATAATTTATGCCACGTTGTAATGATAAAAATACTATATCTGAGAACTAAGTCCCATTGGAAAATCTTAACTAATTAACGCCTTTATTTTTAAATCATTAATTTCTTATGTCTGCAACAAACCTTATTATTGACGCGAAAAGACAAGAAAAAACATGTTTACACAATTTCTAGAATACAATGCACATAAATTATTATGTATAACATGAAGCATATACAGTAACATGTACTGGGTATATTAATGTAAAATACAAAGGGTTATTTTCACCTTGCATTCACGTTGAGCTTTTAACCTCTTCCTGCTAATCCAGCACAATAGTTGTTTTATTAGTTTTATGAGCCGAATAAACCACTGTTCCTGGGAATGAAATGAGAGTTTAGACATCAGGATTTGCAAATCTTTGGTCTCCAATTAAACAAATATAAGTAATTTTCAACCACTTAGAAGTTGTGGATCGCGGTAGCGAGACACAACCTCAAGTGGTTGAAAATTTAAATAATTAACATGATAAAGGTAAAAGCAACACGTTATACAGTGTATAATGTAATGTTTACCCACTTGAAGTTGTGTCTCGCTACCGCGACCCACAACTTCAAGTGGGTAAAAATTATTTACAATCTGATTATAAATATACACCAACTTCGCAAATAGAATGTTCATTTCTCTTACAAATTTTTCTGTTTAAACGACATAAAAAAGTTGAAAGCGGCTATAGACGTGATTATCACTTTAAACCTTAAAGCGCTGAATTCATTTTATGTAAACCATGGAGCCCAAAGGGTTTTCTTCAATTCGAAATCATCATAAATGTCTCGGTTAGCTATTTTTGATTCATTTGAATAACTATGCTAATAGCTCTTACAACGCCAATTGTTTTGTATCTATTTTTTATTCATTTAAAGCTAGAATTGATAAATGCAATTTCCTGCTTCAAATGACAAAAAATATCACTATTTGTGGGGAAAAGACACCTTGCAAATTCATAAAAATGAATCACAGAGAATCTGCCACAAAATATATGATCAATTTCAGGTGCAATTTATTTAGATTGAATCCTGCTTAAACGTATATATACGGTTCCGGCTGCATAAGGGTTAAACGTATATATAAGGTTCCGGCTGCATAAGGGTTAAACGTATATATACGGTTCCGGCAGCATAAGGGTTAAACGTATATATACGGTTCCGGCTGCATAAGGGTTAAACGTATATATACGGTTCCGGCAGCATAAGGGTTAAACGTATATATACGGTTCCGGCAGCATAAGGGTTAAACGTATATATACGGTTCCGGCTGCATAACGGTTAAACGTATATATACGGTTCCGGCAGCATAAGGGTTAAACGTATATATACGGTTCCGGCAGCATAAGGGTTAAACGTATATATACGGTTCTGGCTGCATAAGGGTTAAACGTATATATACGGTTCCGGCTGCATAACGGTTAAACCTTACAATGCTGAGCATGACTACAGTCGGTTTTAATCCGTTTTATTAGCTGTTTAAATCACAGCTATTGGGAAAGAAATGTGTGTTTAAACATTCAAGATGTTTGGTATACAAGTAATTTTCACCATTTATGGGGAAAATCACTTGTATACCAAACATTTGCAAATCTTGACACAACTTCAAGTGAGAGAAAATTGAAATTATTTAATTTAGCATTTCAACATGTTTTAATATCAAAGGTATCAACTGATTTCATACAAACAAAAACATTCACATCGAGATTATTTTTCTTCTCACAAAAACAAATTGTCCTCATCCTTCTAAAACATAATGGTCTATCTCCATTACCACTTTTTTTTGATAATGTAAAAAACCCTATTTAATATTGAGATTTTTATTGAACTGTCAACATCTGTTTTTTTAATATCATTTTAAGTTTTTAAGACATTTACAGTGTGGATGACAGTGTGCTTTGAATTTAGTTCTATGGCTATCTGCCTATTGAATAGTATTTGTACACTGTTTGAAAAAAATAGAGATAGCAGAAGTGTCATCAGATTTATGAGATTCATTCTCTATTGACTAGTCCAGCTCTTGTTCAAGTTCTGTTCAGAGAATACAGCTGTGATATTTTCATTGCGGAGTACAAATATAATATAAGCCAAGCTATATTATCCCATAAAATGAATAATTTAAATTTTCAACCACTTGAAGTTGTGTCTCGCTACCGCGACCCACAACTTCAAGTGGGTGGAAATTACATGTACTCATATTTAATTAATTTGAGACCAAAATTTGCAAATCTTGATAGATATGATAGATGTGCTACTCTCTGGTCTGCTTATACTCTCGGAATCAGTGTAGAGCCTCGTGATGTCTCAGTTGATCTCTATGCATAAAGTCATCACCACACTGCCTACATATATACGGCCGCTCGCCAGTGTGTGTTCGCTCGTGTTTCTTTCTGGAACCTGAATATCTGAACTCCTTCTCACAATAATGACACGTGTAAGGCTTCACTCCACTGTGAACACGCTGGTGTTTCTGTCGGTCGTCTTTACGGCTGAAGCGTTTCCCACATTGTTCACAGCCATATGGCTTTTCACCGGTGTGTGTCCTCTGATGCCTGCATAGGTCACTGTTACATTTGAAAAGTCTGCCACAATAAAAACAAGTCAGATTTCCCCGACCTTGATTTTGTTTTCTAAAGTATCCCCGAATACCACTGTCTAAGAGAGATGTGTTTTCATCTCGTCTATTTTTGTAGGTATAATACGGAGTGGAGGCGACTTCATTGCCTATAACCTCTGCTTCACTATCTCCCGATGTGTGATTCGTGGAGAGAAGAAATTCTGCTGGCTCAGTTGGCAGAGTCATATCATCCGTGACATTGTTAGGATGCTCAAGGTCATCAGTGTCTTTTATTTCCTCCGCGTAAACACTACATTTTGAAGTAAATTGTCTCTCGTCTTCTGATTTCACATCAAGTTGTCCTTCACCCTGCTCTTTGTTTATTGTAGGGATCGTCGTAGAAAAGAAACCATGGCCAGTGTAAATATTTTGCACAAATGTCTGTAACTGCTCTTTTGTCAGTGCTTCCTCCACCCGATATGGCCCGTGAGGCTGCTTGGCTATGGCATGTCCTAACTGAGGGCTAGCCGCTGCCAGTACTACAGCGTGAACCAGAAACTCCGCGCCATCAGATGATACAAGTGTTGTATCACAAAGATAACCCTGATGCTGAAACTGATGCAGAATGGACAGTAAATTTGCATTTGTTGCCATGTTACACTGAAACAAAAAATGGAAAAAAGTCAAATAATTTTCATGTGTTTATATATGATAGTCAACTATTAAATTTGATTGCCAGTCATTATAAGTCATTAAACATCCGAAAATCATCTATTCGATTAGCGCAATGTCTGTTAGTATTGTAGTAATCCCATCTTCTAGACCAGTCCTGTAATCATTTGCTTTATTTTTAGCCTCAGGCAGTGATTTACTGTATGTATAGCATGCATATATTAGCCCTGAATACAAGGCTATTCCGCCCGACGCATACAGCTGACAGGGGTGGGCAGGCGAAATGAGTCCTGTCGCCACAAATGGCTATTTTTAGGTGCTCTGAATGGTCATTTTTAAATATTTACATTACAGATATTTTGCTTCTGTCGCCACATGTGACGACCACTTGCCCACCTCTGGCTGAAACCCAGGATATACTCTATGAGTGGATTCTGAGGCTATGCAGCTCGGATGAAATAGATGTGTATTGTATTAGCATGTATTTGTTGGTAATATGTATAAATTGATTAAAAAGCAAATATGTACGTTTAGTCATGTACGGATAGACATGTACAGATAGACACTTCCTATAGTCTGTTTCACCAGATCATGGGAGTCCCATTTTTTTTAATTTACTCATGCGCCATTCAAAATTTTTGTGTGAAATTTTTTTTTGTCATTTTTTTCATCTCGCCCAACATCGCTGAAAATGTTGTGGGATTTTGTAGTGTATTGTATGGGTTAGACCATTTGGCATGTGATAAAATTTTTGTTTCACGGTAATGGTGAAATGAAAGCTGTAATTTTGAAAAATTATTACCGGCCAAATGGTCTAACTTCCATAATTAGGGTGGCCAGGATATCAAACTAGATAAGGTCTTAAAATGTGTGTTTTCGACCGTTTAGTCTAGACTTCTCTGGCATTCCATAATTTGTTATATTACTAATTCCTGTGCATGTTTACTGAACAACATCTTAGTGATTGAGATTAAAAGATTGAGAAAAAAAATTACACAGTTTAATACAAGCTTTTGAAAAAGTCATGTTTGGTATTTTTTGAGGTGCTATTATTTTGCGTCTTAATTTATGCCTTCACGCCAAGGGCCCATGCACCGCCAACTGTTATGTGATTTCTAAGAGAAGAATTTAGTGGGAAAGAGACCACAATTGCTATTATTTTGTTATTTCAAATGGGACAATAGACCACATATTGGCAATTTAACTGTGAAATACATTCATGAAAAAGCTGTGTGAAAAAGTCAAAAATGCTTAGTTCGCCTTTTATGATGAACTGTAACTTTTTCTAACTTAAGACCCCCAAATCACTTTCCAAAATCTGGTGATTGAAAATGCCAAATGTACTACAAATAATAAAAAAATAGTGATCATTTAAAGAAAGTGTATAATTTAGAAAAATGGGGGTGACAAATATCAGCAGGGCTGCTATATGATGAATGTATAGGGCTTTGATCCTTACTGCTATCATAAATTGAGAAAACACTGCCCATTTTACGTAGTTGAAGCTGTCAACTCACGATACCGCTGCGCTACGAAAGTTGAAGAGTTGTATGCTGAGACAGCTAAGATCTCAGCGGGACAAAACAGTCCCGCTGAATTCTGCGGCTGATAAATCATTAATTGGGAAAGATATGCATATACTATTTGACATAGATAAACAATGGACATTAATAAACGTTCTGATTATCAATTAGCTCCTAATTATGAACTACTCATCGGTGCAAATGCAAGGTTTATGCACTCTGTTTAGGCCTATCATGCACACATTTCAAAACATGTCATGATAAATCGTCGCGCATTTTATAACGTGAACCAAACTGAGGCCCTCGCACATTCACTAAAACTGAATCTCCAACGGAAAAGTTTCCAGTAGACCAAGTCAATCGTACCTATTTTTAGACATTGTCTTGTCTGAGTCCTATAGTCGCCTGTTAGGCCCTGTGTAACTTAAGGCCTAGCCTACGATGATATAGACTTATAGTCTACACGTATTTATGTTTATGTTCCGACTCCCGTTAAGGTACAGAATTAACCTTGTAACTTTTCCGTAACATTTCGTATTTATACCGCTCATATTTTGTAACGTTGTGCACATGTGTGAGATTTTCAAAACATGGATGACTTTCGATTGGAAAAATACAACTCATGATCAGGGAACAGGGTTTCCCACAGAAAAAAAAATCATCAGGTCGTTATCTTAAAAATCTTAGCTTAGGGCGCGCGAGTAGCATAATAAAATATTTACTGTTGCACGCGCGCGCGCGATAAAAAATATCAAAGTTTTTTTCATTTGTGTTGTTTGCGTGACTGTCTGTGTGCTGTCACCATACTCCAGCATACCCAGCATACGTCAGAGTTATGTAATTTTGATTGAATTTGAGTAGAATGGTCTAAAAGTGTCTGAAGTTGATAATTTGTAAAATAGAAAGTTCCTAGAAGAGTCTCATCTTAATTTGTGAAAATAAGAAAGTTCGCTTGTTCTGAATTGTCTGTCTGTTATTTTGTCTTGTTGATTTGATGGTTTGTGAGTTGTGTATTTGAGTGTAGGCCTATGCATGTTTTCATGGTGTTTTATGGGTTTTTGTTTGTTGGTGAAAGTTATTATTCTGCTATTTATAAGTGTTGTTGTGTATGCCTGACAAGGTTTGTGAGTAGTATCACTCACTCACCAAAGCGCTGACACTTTGGTGTGTGACAACTACGTGTCGTGGTGACTGGCAACGCTAGAAGTGTTGGCCCGTCCGCCAGCGTCGCGCCAAAGCCGGCTCAGCGGTGTTAGCGCTGGACTGACATTGGCACAGCGGTGGACTGGCCACACCGTGACAGCACTTTCTGTCAGCGCTGCTTCTGCCAGGCGTAGGCCTACACCTATGTTATGTAGCATACGGCACATGACGGATTTCCCAGAGGTAGGGGATTATGGGGGGGGGTGGTTTGTCTTACATGTACACGCTGATCGCTGAACCAACACAGTAAGACACTGGCGACGGAAATATTAGCTAATCTACCAGCTGGATAACAGCCGGATGTGACCTATTATGTGGTCTACATGCCGGCATTTCCGGCACTGTGGGGAACCCTGAGGGAAGAAACAAAGAAGAGGGAGAGGGACTGATTCAAGGGTGTGGCCCCCATTATAGCAATGTAAGTGGGGGGAGTAAAGTAGATAAAAAAATTAGAAGGTGGGAGGGGGTACGGGAGTGGGGAAATAAGTGGATGCTCGCTTCTTCAGGCCCATGGAGGCTTAGAGTCGCTGTAGCCCTGCGGAGCAGGTCACCACAGACAGCTGTGGAATTAGCTCGCAGCGGGTCGATAAGATTCTATTCTATTCTAACCAGCAATTAGGGCCTAGCGTCAATATATGTTGATATTATGGGGGAAATGAATTAAAAACTTTATTTATATACGGCATTATTACTTTTAAACAAGAAAATAAATTGAAAGGCACTTCCTAATATGGGTGCGTGGGAATACAGGTGATATTTCGTTTTTCTTAGTGGAACTGACTCTTCAATTCTGATCTCTCAGTGCGTCAGGCGGTGAGTTGAATACTCAACTAATTTTACGCTGCAGCTATAAAATTGACGATAATTTAAAAACTATTCAACCAATCAAGACAAAATAAAAAGCATTGGCATCATAGGCACAAGAATCATCTTTTGGACTTAATTTTGCTAATAAAATTTAAACAGCGAGCAGGGAAATTGAAAAAAGGCTACTCCCAGGATCTGGTGAAACAGACTGAAATTTATCATGTTTATTCAGAGTGAATCAGACTGTTATCAGGTTAGAATAGAATAGAATCTTATCGACCCGCTGCGAGCTAATTCCGCAGCTGTCTGTGGTGACCTGCTCCGCAGGGCTACAGCGACTCCAAGCCTCCATGGGCCTGGAGAAGCGAGCATCCACCTATTTCCTCACTCCCGTACCCCCTCCCACCTTCTAATTTTGGCTATTTGTTTTGTCACTTTGGACAAATTGAGCATGAGCGATAATAGAATCATAAAAAATAATCATGATACAAAGAACTTCAACCACATAGAAATATCTCATATCGTCAATAATTTACGGTTATGTATAATAAAATTAAGATAATAATAAACCTGAAAAAGAGGTAACAAGCCACATCTCTTGAAAAATTATATAAAAAGTAGACTATTTGAAAAAAAAATCCTGGATTCACAAGATGCTGCAATAAAGTGTATGATAAATAGCGACACATAACGGGTTAAACAAGAACGTCGGATATATTTGCTGTTTTGGATTCAATAGCAGCTTGTGTGATGTTAGAATCTTCTACTAAAATTAGGCCTGTTAATTGTTTTGCACAACAGGAATTTTGTCCCAGAACCAGGGACGGATTTTGACCGGATTGACATGTTCCATAACCTGGTCAGTGTTTTCAATACTCCTCGATAATCATTTTAGAAACAATGGCCTACAAAATTGAGACTGAGAAAAAGAGACATGAGACTTTAAGAAAAAAAGACATAATAATGCTGAATACAAAAAGCTTCGTAATAAATGTAAATTAATAATACGAAATAGTAAGACTACATTTAAAAAAAAAAAAAAACATAAATGTAATTGTAAGAATGACCCACGTGAATTAGGAAAATGTTTTAATGACCTGGGAGTTAAAAATGCCAATCATGATAAAATAAATAAAATGAGACACAAAGGAATCATTACAGAGAATGTGAAAGATATTGTCAACTTATTTAACTATAATTTTGTAAATATTGGAGCCAAATATGCCACTGTACTTTCACAACAAACTCATACTTTTTGTCCAATTGAACTTGAGCAATTAATTGAACAGAAAGTTCCTCCAAATAATTGTTTTAAAAATCCTTTAATTAGTCACCAGTTTGTTTTCAAGTACATTAATGAGATGAAAGGGAACAAATCGACAGGGCATGATGATATAAGTGCTAGATTTATAAAATTAACAGCTCCTTATATAACAGATTCGATAGTAAAAATTTGCAATTCTAGCATGCTTCCCAGACACTTGGAAAATGGCAAGAGTTACCCCAATCCACAAAAAAGATTTGAAGGAAGACATTTGCAATTATCGCCCCATATAAATTTTACCAATAACTTCTAAAATTTTAGAAAAACTCGTCGCAATTCATTTCTATAAATATATGACATCCTACAATTTACTTCATCAAAAACAATCTGGTTTTAGGGCAAATCATTCATGTGAAACTGCACTTACCCTTATGGTAGATAGGCCTACCTGGCTCTCAGCACTAAATAATGACAATCAAATTGGGTTGTTGCTTATAGATTTATGCAAACATTCGATCTAGTAGATCACGATCTATTAATAAAAAAACTTGAAATTTACAAATGTAATCTATATACAAATGTCTCACTAAAATGGTTTAAATCTTACCTCAATAATAGGGAACAGCTGGTGGGGATTTATAAATGGTACAAAGTCAGACCCATTAAAAGTTAAATCCGAAGTGCCCCGAGACACTCCTGTTTCTTGTATTCGTTAACGATATATCTCCAGAAGAACACTTAAGCGACATAAATCTATTTGCAGACGATGCCGTTGCGAGTGCGGGAAACAAATCCAAACATGAAATAATTGATCAATTGCAAAACTGTGCAAATATTTTGAATAAATGGTGCATAAGTAACCAAATGGTATTGAGCATAGAAAAAACTAAAACGTTATTTATCTCAAATGGTCAACCAAATTCTCAAAAATTAAAGGGCTACCAACCATTTTGAAAATGTAAAGATAAACAATACAATGATTGGCGAAGTAGATAGTACTAAATTATTAGGTGTTAATGTAGATAAAACACTTTCCTGGTGTATGCAGGTTGCTCAGGTTAAAAAATACATCTCTTATAGATTATTAATTCTTAAGAAAATTAGGAAATATTTACCATTAGAAATTAGAATTAAATTTTATGATTATAATGTCAAACCACTAATTTAATATTGCAGCTCAGTTTGGGGCATTTGTTCAAAAGAAAATCAAAGTAAGATAATTCAAAAGAAAGCTGCAAGATTAATATTAGAAGCACCTCCTTTAACACCAAGCAAACACATGTTTCAAGAGCTCAAATGGTTACCCTTTGATGAAATCGTAAAATTTAAACAGGTCAGACTAGTCTATAAAGCTGTAACTGGTAGTGCACCCCAATATATACAGACACTGTTTACTAATATTAAAGATCACACAAAATATTCCCTCAGATCTTCATCAAATAACAAATTATTCGTTCCTAGAACACATCACAAATCATTTTCCTATACAGGCGTAATTATTTGGAATGCACTACCAGAGAATATAACAAAATCTGAAACATTTGCTAAATTCTAACAATTGTATATTAAAAAAACTTTGGAAGAAAATAAATACTGATAATTTCAAGTAATTTCACAAGACCTGTATATATAAATAATCATACTGTAGCTGTATTATTGATCTTGGCAGGAGCAGGGCTTCTGCCTGGTGTTTGGAGGGTGCCGGACTTGGCCAGCATTTGACCGGTGCTGGGTTGACGTCTCGATTCTGCTGGGAACAATGTGATAATGAAGTTTTCAATTCATACTTGTTTAAATATAATTATGCAAATTTATCTATCTTTAGGTTTATACGCTTTCTAGAGTATTTTTTTTGCTACTACACATCATATGTTTATAATACATAGTAGCTATTTGATCTCTGGTTTTGGTGCGGGAAACATCTTTCTTAATATCTTGTTAATGCCAGTTAATTATACTTTATGTAGTCAACATTTTCAAAGCATCCTGTGTTTTATTATGGCAATGCCACCTAATATTTTAATTCTGTATGTGATTACATCCAAACTAACCATGCCAATAAAATTTATATATATATCTAAGCTAACTACCTTTAACGTATAAAGTCAAGAACCATAGAAAATTTATTATTTTATTGTACTTCGCTCATCATGTTTGTCTGTACATACTATAAATTATTTTTTTCTGTTTATATTAATTTCATGTATTTTGTATATATAATGTATTTTGTATATATATTGTTTTGAGTGCCCAAAGGAAGATGGGTGAATGCTCATTGGGTTTACCCTCTTGAAATAAAGACATTATTATTATTATTATTATTATTATTATTATTATTATTATTATTATTATTATTATAATGACCTATTTCAAAAACAAAACTTATATTAGGCCTAATCTGTCTTTGTTGTAAGCCTAAGAAGCACATTAATTGAAATAACTGATGATATAATGAGAATCATTAGCTTAAGAATTTGTGGTAGGATGGATTATTTAGCAGTCACGCCTTATTGATAGTCTGTCCACCACCGGCAAACAATGTAGCTATAGTGGGCCACCCGCTATCAGCTGGACATCTGTGCATGGTGGGCCACCTACCACTGGCACCTGGTGGCATCCGGTGGTAGGCCACCGGTGGCCCACCATTACGTTGATGTCTGGGTATAGATCAGAAAGAGTAGGCCTATGGGACCCAGGACAGTCCCTTGGGGCACCCCTGACAATACTGGAGCACTGTAACCCAGACAACATCACTCCAGTGGTCCACCAGTGGCTATGAGCGGCAAAGAAGCCACTGGTAGACCACCAGTGGCACGCAGGCGGCAATCGGAGGGTGGGATTTGCCACTGATGGCCACTCATGGACCACCGGTGGTCCACCACTGGCAAACAATGTAGCTAGTGGGCCACCCGCTATCAGCTGGACATCCGTGTGGTGGGCCACCACCGGCAACCGGTGGCATTCGGTGGTGGGCAACCGGTGGCCCACCATTACGTTGCTGTCTGGGAAGATGTAACACTTCTTCTTCTTCTAGTACAGCAATCATTCTTGACACAGAGTATTATCTGCCGGTAATGTTGGTTGCGCAAAATTAAAAGTGAAAAGGTGAAATTTGTGCAGTTAACTGTAACAAAAATGGTACAGATTAAAAACTGTAGTTATGTGGTTACATATCTGAGAGTGCCACCTTGAATGAGTTCAGGGAGGTACAGTCAACAACTACTGAGGGTAGTGCATTCCATGCAATAATTGTGCGTGGAATGAAGGAAAATTTGAAGGTGTCATTATGGGGAGGATGGGTGATATTTCCAAGAGTGAGATTCTCTTGTGCACTGTAGGTTCGGAGTCAATACCTTGTTCTGCAGCCAAGGTATGTCCACTAGGCCACGCACAACAAGTAATAGCTATCTCTGCTCCATTTGAATACCTATGTTATGGGTCTACGGCATCCTTGATTTTTAATTATTTTATTGCGGGGATCGACATTAGACGACAGAATCTGCTCAGCAGACACAATACTTTGAATCCTTGTTGGTTTAACTTTGGTCCACCGTCTACGACGTTAGACCAATGTCAAACCACCATTGAATCAACGTCATGTGTCTGATTTGTGACGTCTATAGACGTCAAATTCTGACTTCTTTAGAAGTACGTTCGTCTTTAGACGTCAGATTCGACTGTTTTTATTCATTTTATTTGCCCTTTTGACAAAGCAATTCGCATAGAAAATAAAAGCAATAAATTTGCTATAGTCAGATTCATATTATTTCATTGAATGAATTTCGTCGATTTCTCAGTCAGATCTGAACTAATTTTCACGAAATTTTGCACATTATTGTCTAGCCATGGGGCGAATACGCTGAATCTTTCGTGAATTTCTAGAAGGCATTTCAGAAGATCTTTTAACTTAAATTGTGTATATTTTCATCCACTTTAATTTGTGGGTCACTGTAGCGAGATAAAATAAATTTATCAAGGTGAATCAATTTGCCAACAAAACTATTATTCAAAATTTAAGCCAATCACAACCGTCATTCAGTTGTGATTTAAATGACAAATATTATTAGAATTTTGTGCTCAACCAATGTGAAAAGACAATTGTTTTTCCTCTTTAATCGCTCAGTGAACAATGTCGCTATAAAATAAAATACGCAACAAACAAATGGTTTTATTGCAGAATTATTTATCACATTAATACACCTCGATGAATTCAATTCTTAGACGATCAACGAATGAACAAATGCTACTGATATGTGTTATTTCCGTAATCATTAACAACAAGTACGTGCTGAACCCTTGCCTGCTGCGCCCGTATATATACGGTTTCAAGCATATTTTAAACGGGATTATATGTCACTGAAATGGAAATTATAATTTGTGCTAGATGCTCAGTTAATCAAATAATTCAATTTGGAGATGTATACATGAAAAAAAAATTGGAATATTTTTCATTATTAAAAGCTGGAAATTGTTTTAGCAATTCCAGCTTAAAATGATGAATACTATAATGGAAACAATTTAGTAGGACAAGGATTTTAACTAATATTAAAATGAACGTAGCTCTTGTTCTAGAAGATATCTTGAATTTCAGGGTGGTTTCTAAAATGATGTGAAGATAGTTGAATAGGTCAAGGCCGTTAATTTGGATCAGATGAATTCAGTCTAGGATAGGTCAAGGGCGTTGATATCAGGGTCGGGGCAAATACATCGACTCAGTACTTGGGTACAAGTGAAAGTACATTAAAAATGTTCAAGTACAAGTACAAGACAGGGTTTTGCTAAATGTACTTGGGTACTACCCAAGTACATTGCAATTTTTTTATTTTTATTATGCGGCGTAATTGTAATCATTTAACCACAACAGGCGACACTATATTTCCCAGACCAATTAAAATATAATTGCAATGCTTTCATGTTAAAATATTGATTGAACAGTACTTTTCGAAACATGAACATAGATGACCCTCGCAATTATAGAGTTTTATAAGAGGTAATCGCGCAAACAATGAAAGCTCCCCCTTCTACAGCATAAACGAGACGTTTACCCGATGTCGATTCAATATTAGGCCATCATTCGCAACGCTGACCCAGCAATAAACCAACACTGGGTTAATATCTCGTTTTTGCCGGGTCAGGCTGGTGCATAGCTGTGGTAGACAACGATGGATGATAACCATTGCTGTTACGCCTGTGTGTTTTTTAACAATTATATCAGTACATCTGGACGGCTCATGTGTGATAACGCTTTACAATGATACATCTAGATAAACTAAGTTTGTTTTGCGTTCAACAATTGAATTATTTTGGTTTTTTTACCAAGTACTTCGTAATGTAATTGTGTACAAGTACAAGTACATTTTTGAAGCTCAAGTACAAAGTACAAGCAAGTACTCGAAAAAATGTACTTAAGCACAGGTAAGTACAAGTGCCGATGTACTTGGCCCCAACCCTGGTTGATATGAGTCAGGTGAATTTACACTAGGATAGGTCAAAGGGCGTTGATTTGGGTCCAAGTGAATTCAGACTAGGATAGGTCAAGGATGTTGATTTGGGTGAGGTAAATGCAGACTAGGATAGGTCAAGAGTGTTGATTTGGGTGAGGTGAATTTAGACTAGGATAGATCAAGAACGTTGATTTGGGTGAGGTGAATTCAGACTAGGATAGGTCAAGAGCGTTGATTTGGGTCAGGTGAATTCTGACTAGGATAGGTCAAGAGCGTTGATTTGGGTGAGGTGAATTCTGACTAGGATAGGTCAAGGGCGTTGATTTGGGTCAGATGAATTCAGACTGGGATAAGTCTAGGGCCTTGATTTGGGTTTGATGAATTCAGACTAGACTAGGTCAAGGGCGTTGATTTAGGTCAGGTGAAGTCAGACGAGGTCACAATGGTTATTTTCCCGGCCAGCAGATATTGCCACTGTTGTAAGGGCACACGTTAGGATTAGTTTCCTGCAATTGCTGGGGAATTCTGAACATGCCTTCTGTAGAAACAGAAAATAAATCATATATCATGTGTTAACATTTCCAGTGAAAAGGTATTTGATAAAAAAAATCCACCATTGCATTTAATGTGTACAAACAAATTGTAGTTAGGATTAGTTTCCTGCAATTGCTGGGGAATTCTGAACATGCCTTCTGTAGAAACAGAAAATAAATCATATATCATGTGTTAACATTTCCAGTGAAAAGGTATTTGATAAAAAAAAATCCACCATTGCATTTAATGTGTACAAACAAATTGTATGGTATTTTAAAATAAAGTGTGTATTAAATATGAGAATGCATATTTGTTTCGGATGCCAAATTAATACTACGAAACGATATAACTTATCAACGTTTCCTTACTTTTCATTAATCTCTCCATTATGCAGAAAAGTTTTTTCTCGGATCTTGGGATTGTGTTGACAAACTTCTCTGTGAACATAAGAATACACAATACGTGCATTACCAAGATGTGATATGTAGTACTGATGATGTAACTGACTTTTCTTTAAAATAAAGTATGCAGCACAAATATCTATTTCATACAAATAAATCACATAGCTCATTTCACAGCGGTTTTTATTATACATTTGATAAACTCAACTCTGAATTGTTGATACTTTTATTTAAGTTGTACATTTTTATCGCAGTAGTCATCTACAAGTAACTAAGCAAATATCTCCATTTAAATTTTCTTCCATATCATGGTTTTCCACCTGCTTCAACTCTTGGAATAAGCTATTAAAATAACATTTTACTAATTAAAAAAAAATAGTTACCACCAATAATTGTGCCACAGATTAAAAAAAAAAATTGGAAAACAAGTGACAATGAAAATAATGAAATATGATTTTAGCCGACATCGGTTCCCTAAAGGTTAAAATGTATAATATATAATTGTGAAGGACTATGAGCACATGGACTACGATGAGATAAAACATGGCTATATTTAGCACTTACAGCGCGGGGATCGACTTTAGACGTCAGAATCTGACGTCTGTAAACGTCAGATTCTGACGTCCAAAATTGATCCCACGCACGAGGTCTATAGACGTCAGATTCTGACGTCTAAAGTCGATCCCTGCGCTGTAAGAGTAAAATATTTATAATGACCGTAAACCCATAACATAGGGCTTCAAATGAATCAGAAAGAGCTAATTAAGACATTTATGATGATTTCAAATGGAAAAAACTCCTTTCGTCTCCCTGGTTTTTACAAAAAATCAGCGCTTTGAAGGGTTAACTCACCTGAATTGATACATCTCCCCAGGTTGCGCTTTATAAGTGTAACATCTGTATAAAACAAGAACATCTTTACAGCGACAGGACAACAATAAACTGAATGTGAAAAGCACTATTTGTCCTAAATAAAATGACACCGGAATCGTATATATAAGAAACTTATGCAGTTCACTTATTATTTACACAAGGTGTACATTTAAATTCTATTCTGATCCTGTATCATATGCAAATGGTGTTTGAGTGAGGCATGAGAAATTCAACACTCGTTCAATGAAAGGATCACACCTTTTTCACAACTTCACAACTGAAAATTATTGATATTTGTCTAGTTTCAGACGAAATATTTTTATTTCGTTCCGAATAACATTGATATAAATAACACTGATCATATAATAAAACGCATTAAAAACGACTATAGTCGGATTAGCGATGTGAGATTGAATGCATTGCTAAATATGATGTGAGAGCTTTCCGCTAATAGTAAATCTACCTTCTGACATCTGGACACACATATCCGTGACTTGAGGCGGTGTCAGCATATTAAGATATGCCTCGTTCAAAACTGCAAAATATAAAACACTTGGTAATGAATATTTGCTTCGTTTAAACGGCAAAAACATAAACATTTGGTTATAAATATTTGATTCTTCTTACACAAATATACATATAGGATTTTTTAAGATTTTCACAAATGTGTGAATACTTGAAGAATATGTTTTACCAATATGTATACTGTTTTAAATCGAGTGATTTATTTATTAGTTGTTAGTGGTAGCATCTAGGGTTATATATCAGAATAAATTCAACGTTAGTTTTATTTTCAATAAATGAGAAAACTCACTCATCTCACATTCCTCAACGTTGATATTGTAGCAGAGATTACCTGGAATTAAACAATACAATCGTATTAATTATCACAACTTTGAATACCATTCACTGTATCATTAATTAAAAACAAACTGTTTTGAAATTGAAGGAAATAACACACATACGATGTATACCGGATTCAGGCTAATTTATCAGATTCTAACAGCGAAAGATAGAAATATATGACATTGAAAAATTGTGAGACGCAAAGATTACAAGCAATGTTTACTCACTTGAAGCTGTGGATCGCGGAAGCGAAACGCAGCTTCAAGTGACTTAAAATTTAAATTGAACTCAAGGGGCTAAACTTAATGGGGAATAACTTATTTCAGACGACGCTACCGCATATGTCTTTACAAATGTTTGAATATTTTATGTTTAATATTATTTATTATCATTATATTAAGATTTAAATACATTTTAGATTGGACATGTATCTAGCCATTCATGGATGGTTTCCATAGTTCCACACACAAATACAGTCGTTCTGATTTTTGTTTAAAATAATGCATAATAGTTATTTCGATATCTGCTTAAATCAGATGCCGTTTTCTACTAAATAAAAAAATAGAACTACTTATTACCTCAAGTCTTGTGCGCCTATCTGCGTCAATATCAGGTAATCGAGTGGATATAAATAAATAATTAACATTTCCAACGCTGGAATATTTTTGTACGAACCATGGAGACAAAAGGGGTGTTTCATTTTGAAATCAGCATCATAGTCTTAGTTAGGTCTTTCCGCTTCATTTTATATGTTATGTGGCTACGGACATCATACATTTTTAATTATTGCAGTGAGGGGATCGACTTTAGACGTCAGAATGTGACGTCTATAGACGTTAGAATTTGACGTCTATAGACGTCACATTCTGACGTCTAAAGTATGGTACCTCCGATGCCATGGTTAATTTATTAGAGCATGTAAACGGGTTGATATAATTGTTGATGTACATGTACTCATTATGTATGCAGCTAGGCCTAAACTTAACTTACCGGTACAAGTCAATGCCACCAGGAGGATCACGAGCAATGAGGATGCCATTGCTGCTTTGATTATGTATGCAGCTAGGCCTAAACTTAACTCACCGGTACAAGTCGATGCCACCAGTAGGATCACGAGCAATGAGGATGCCATTGCTGCTTTGATTATGTATGCAGCTAGGCCTAAACTTAACTTACCCGTACAAGTCATTGCCACCAGTAGGATCACGAGTAATGAGGATGCCACTGCTGCTTTGATTATGTATGCAGCTAGGACTAAACTCAACTTACCCGTACAAGTCGATGCCACCAGTAGGATCACGAGTAATGAGGATGCCATTGCTGCTTTGCTTATACATGTATGCAGCTAGGCATAAACTTAACTTACCCATACAAGTCATTGCCACCAGGAGGATCACGAGCAATGAGGATGCCATTGCTGCTCTGCTCCTTTTGCGTTGATGAATTATTTGAGGTCAAAACACTGCGGATTTAATGCATAGGTAAAAAGTACAGTATAATAAACAATAATTTACACATTATAATATTAGTGTAAGGACGTATTTAATTCTCAAAAAACATCGTGCAAGCGAATTCATGAATTTTTTGTAATCATATTGAAATATTTTGACCTAAAATATTTTTAATTATTTAAAAATGACAAATCTCTCAGCTAGAAACAACACCTATATTTTAAACGTATTTCATATAAAAATGTCAGTGTATTTTATACAGATTTTGCCAATGACTCATTGTTATATTTTATTTAATTTTGCGAAATATTAATTAAAAAAATTAAAACAACTTCAAGAGTAAATAATTGCATACTAAAATCTAACCTTGCGGCAATCCTTTGATATTGAGATATTTGCGGCGCCCATTTACTGATGATGCGTTGACCTGTTAACTGATTTTGGTCATAGATTGTATTCAGATAATGTTTTAAATCAATAAATGACATTCACAGCAGCTGAACAGTGACCTCGGATTGATTTTTTCGTTGATTTCTTCTCAACAATGATAACTATTTAAACATGGGCTAAACTCTATGGACCAGCTGTCATATGACTTTATTTATCCCCCCAGTGGTAAGAGTATAACATTTACATTTTCAGTAATTTGAAGTTGTGTCTCGCTACTACAATCTACAGTTTTAAGTGAATAAAACTGTGGATCATGTCATGTCGAATAACAGTTTCGTATATTTACCCCTTCAAGATATATAATTTAAATTCTTACCCACACAATAAATTAAATCGGCACTACTATAGTGATCAAGGGGGTTAAACCTTTACCGTAAGATCACTGAGCTATTCAATTCAAATTTTCATTTGAAGTTGTGTCTCGCTACCCCAAGTGACCGAAAATGTGTGTTATCTGTAAAGTTTAAGTCCCGATATATATCTGTGTTTCAAGATTGAAGGCATGTTTTACTGTGAACAGTTCGTTATCAGGGGTTTTACAGGTGCTAATAAAAACGCGGAATGTCTACTCCAGTCGAAATCAGTGCTTTAAGGATAAAAACGCTGGATTAAAAAAAAAAAAATTATGGAGACCAAAGGGGTTTTTTCAATTTGAAATCATAAATGTCTTAGTTAGCTTTTTCCGCTTCATTTGAATATCTATGTTATGGGTCCCTGACCAATATAAATATTTCATTCTTTCAGTGCCGGTGTAACCACCCAGATTAACCCCTCTGACTACACTATACCCGGGTATAATCTGGACCATACCCGGGTATAATCTGGACTATGCCCTAGGTATACTCTGGGAGCTCCCAGAGTATACCCCACAAGCTCAGACTATACCCCACCAGATCCAGGGTGGGGTATAATCTGGGCGATAGGGGTATACTCTGGGAGATATCATATTTGACTTACAATCAATTCTAGATATAATTTCTGATCGTTATCTGGCATAATTCATGTCTCATGTATGAACCCTCTGAATACTAGACTATCTTATGTCCCCTTTGTTAACCTTCTGGTGGCTAGAGCATCACATGCCTCATTAAATAACCTTCTGAGGGCTAGACTTTCATATGTCTCATATATTAACCTTTCGATAGCTAGCGGTCCCCCCTATTACCCCCCCCCCCCCCACCCCACTGGGGGCTACAGTATCACATGTCTTACGTGTTCAGCTACTCTAGCTGATTAATTTAATTGGTGTGCGCCAAATCATTTGGCGAGCACCAAAAAATTCTAATAATTATTATTTGGTGCGCACCAATTAAATATTTAGTGAGCACCCAGTTGTACACTGAAATTAATTAATTGGTTTGCTCCAAATAAATTAATGCATGAGACAAGTGGGAAGGTTAAGATAGTCTAGCCCCAGAATGTTATTGCATGAGACATGTGATCTAGCCACCAGAATGTTAATACATAAGACAAGTGATACTCTAGCCATCAGAAAGTAAATATGGACGTCTTAAGATTGTCTAGTCCCCAGAGGGTTAATACATGAGACATTTTATACTCTAACCATCAGAAGATTATTATAGGAGGCATGTGATAGTTGAGACCTCAGATGGTTAATACACGAGACACGTGATACTCTAGCCTCCAGATGGTTGATGCATACGATAAGTGATATGACAACCATCAGGTAAATGCATGGGATATGTGATACTCTAACCATCAGAAGGTTAAAATCAGATACATTTGACAGTCTAGCCCCAGACGATTAATAGACCAGATATATGATAGGCCCACTCTAGACATATCGTAGTCTAGCACCCAGAGGGTAAAAACTTTAGACATGGATACTCTAACCACCAGAAGATTAATATAACGATATTTAATACGTGAGACACTTGATTCGCTAGACCCAAGATAGGGTGAGGGCCCTGAGTAAAACTGCCGGCTTGGAAAGTCGGAGATCGCGGGTTCGAACCCCACTTTGGCCTTCAAATTTCAAAGAAACAAAATGTTTTTCCCGCGCATTCGTAAAAATTCAATTTTGTGGTGAGCCTCCGTGACCGAGAAGTAGCGTGATCGTCCTTAGACCGCTAGGGTTTGAATTTCGAATCCTGTGTCTGGAGGGCAGTGTCGTCTCATTCATCTCACCATCCTCAGGAGGTTCTCCTGGACCAGTTTAGCCTATATGTGCACAAAGGTAGCCTAAAACCACATTCATGTCATTTTTATTTAGACCCCAGATGATTAATAAAAGAGATATAAATAATGATCTAGGTATCAGAAGTTTTATATAAGAGACATGATTGTGATAATCCAGTCCCCAGAATATTGTTGTAGGCCCCTATGAGGCATGTGATACTCTAAATAGCAAAATCTTAACATAGGAGACATGTGATACTCTAGCCCCTAGAGAGTTAGTTTATAATTAGTTCAAATTTATAATTGATTGTAATCATATATAATATCTCCCAGAGTATACCCCTATCTCCCAGACTATACCCCACCCTGAATCAGATGGGGTATAGTCTGGGCTTGTGGGGTATACTCTGAGAGCTCCCGGAATATACCCTGGGGTATAGTCTGGGAGCTCCCAGACTATACCCCAGGGTATATTTCAGATTATACCCGGGTATAGTCTAGAATATACCCGGGTATAGTTCAGTGGGGGGTTAATCTGGGCGGTTACACCTGTATTGACTTTAAACGTCAGAATCTGACGTCCGTATGCAGCAACTCAATGGTGCAGCATAGTCACGATGGCAACTATTTGCACAGAGCCGAAAGAGGCACAACCGTCAGACCATGCAGCTTTTATACTAGCTGTTTACAAGTTACTATTGACATTGTGTCTGTTTGGCAATAGGCGTGATGAAATAAACATTCAATCAAAATAATCAAATCAAATTTTATTACCATATTATATACACATTTCAGGGTATATACAATATTAGTGGTAAAATATTATAATACATTGATGTACCTATACAGTGCTGATATTTTTAAAACGTATCAGAGTTGAACACATAATATAGAAATGTTGCCAGCGCCAAAATCAGAAATAAAAAACCTTACAGATCCTTATGAATAGTAAGTAAAATACTATCTGAAAAGCGTAGCAACCTACAAAGTAACTACAAGCAGAAGACATTTTACATACATTGCTGTCATTGAATTTACACCCTTAGTTTAAAATGCATGGGCCAGCGTCCGCTCGTGAAACCTTCAAAAACATGCCTATAGGACTACTAACTAATATAGTAAGGTGGTAACGTTGGAACACTGGCTACTTTTTAACTCGTCTGTTATATGTCGTACATTGCGATACGTTTTGTGATGCTTCACCATGGTCTAACTGCTATACATATAAATGGGATAGAGCAAGCAGACACAGCAAAGTCATTGAAATTTACTGCTCTAGAGAGAATCTGTCATAGCCTGATCATGCCGATCAATGCAGAATAGAAAAAAGCGAGAAAATAGAAGCCTACACAATGTTTTATATTTTTGTAGCATTATTTCTTTCTGTTGCTTTGTTTTATATCAAGATTCACACAAAATAGAATACTACTAGAATAATAACATATATTGTGGTAAGCGGTTAGTCAATCAAACGTTCAAAGTAAAATATTTTTGTCATTTGAAGCTGGAAATTACGTCACTATTTTCAGTTTCAACTGAATAAGAAATAGAAAGAAACAAATCAGTGCATCGAATGGTCTTAGAACAGAAATTCGCGTTTTAAAAGCCTTTGTTAATTTATAATGTATTATCAATATGACAAGGAATAACTGGAATGAGTCAAGTAAATATTCACTGGGACACATAACTTACTTCACATTGGATATCAAAGAGTGTATCTTTCACTTGGAATTGGCAGATACATCCTTTCATATCCAAATGGTTAATATTTTCTTTCATCTTCTCAAGGTTATTATTATCTTCCTACATCTGCCTTGAGAATCCAGTCCAATGCCACCATTTTCACTCGAACAGTTTACATATTGTAACGCTCACCCCCACAATACATCTACAAAAAATAAACTGACGAAAATAATAAATACCTAATTAAATCTACCTGTCTTGGTATGAATTAATGAATGAATAAGGTTTTGGGCCACCTTTGTGCATACATAGGCTAAAATGGGCCAGGTGAACCTCCTGAGGATGGTGAGAATGAAATGACACTGCCCTCCAGACAGAATATTCAAAATATGAATCCTGGCGGTCTGAGGCCGAGCTCACCACCTCTCGGTCACAATATTGAATCTTTACAAGCGAGCAGGCAAGAAACATTTTATTTTTTGAAATTTGAATGCGATCTCGGCCTTTCCAAGCATGCAGCTTTAACCACTGCACCAGTGCCCCGCCCTAGCTGGATGTCTTAGTAACATATTAAGCTTGCCCACCACGTCAAGGTGTCACCCACGGTCAGGTCGTATCCCATGGAACGCTGGGTCTTAGAATCTAAATTTGTAAACACTTGAAGTTGTGTCTCGCTAATGCGACCCACAACTTCAAGTCGTAGAAAATACAGACCAAATATTTGCAAATCTTGACGATCAAACATTAATTTCGTTCACAATAAGTTAAAGAATAATTCAACTGCAAGACGCGCATGCCTGGGACAGTCAAGTGTAGGCCAACAGTAGCCTATTGAGTACAGATTGACGGCATTAATATAGCCACTGAACTGATTACAAGATACTACTTAAACGGGACTTGATCCAATGCTGGTTTAATGCTAGGCCAACGTTTGCGACGCTGGCCCAACATTGAACCAACATTGAATAAATGTACGATGTTTGAGAGAAAGTGAACACAAAACATTTGTATAACATTTATACAACGTCGGCCCAACGTCTTCGACGTTGGTCCAACATTGCATAAAGTCATACAAATTTTTTGTGTTCACTGGGCATGTCAATACAAGCTTGGGTCAAGCAGTTTCAACATCCCCGCAGTAATATAGTCAGTTTGTTTGCAAGCAAGCGACCAAGTAGGGGTAAGGGCCAAGATCTTTGAATTATAAACTCATAGATGTCGCTCAAGTATATATGATCTCGCTGTGATTTGAGAACTTGCTCTTAATGAGGCTTTAGGTATGAAACGCATATTTAGTATTATTATGGAATAGAGAACTTGGCCTACCCACGGGCACTATTGCCTTCTGGGGGACCCTTGTCCCGTGAATTTTAACAGTTGACTACACCTTTAACAGTGATTTCACCGGCAACTAAAACGGATTCATCCTTTCAGCGACTGACTTTGGATACAGATTCTATAACATTTAAAGTTGATCACCACGATGAAAGAGTATAATATTAATAGTGGCTGTAGAACCATCACATAGGTATTTAAATTTAGCGGACAGAACAAAGTATACATTTATGGTTAATTCAAATCCTCTCGGTTTATTTCGGAGCTTTAGGGTTATCAGCTTTATGTCACCAGTACATAATGTGGATATACCCTGTGTCTGTCAGTTTTATCCAGATAACGCTCTAGTGGTGAGTGGTGAGTATACAGCCTTTAGCTCCACTAAATACTCAATAGTCTCCTATACAAAATACTTAGAGGATGGTATTCACCTCTTATTTCACAATACTGTTTCTATTTATGACGATTTAATATAGTTTCTTGCGCATCAAAATTATAAGCGGCGAAATTATAAGTATAAATATTATAACTATCACAATAATATTATCATTCTCATAATTATAGGCCTAATTCTCAAAATTATAAATATCGATATTATAAGTAATAAAGCCCTTATCGCTAGTATTTTGTATATCAAATGTATCGGTCCGATTGACAAGGTGTGTGTATCTTACAAAAATTATTATTTATATTATTTATATTTTTTTTTTATATAAAAAAAATAATAATATACTATGCGTTAGTTAAAGTGAAGCTGAGATGAGGGATGACCCAGAGACGAGATTATGGGGGATCACACTTTTCTAAGGAGCAAAGCACAAGAACGCCATTGTCAGTGCGACGTCCCGCGCAACGTTTGAGAAAATTTTGTTTGAATTGTGGGCAAGTGTCACAAACGTCGCGTGGGACGTCGCGCTGGCAATAGCGTTGTAGTGGGCATGTTAAGAAAAGAGACCTGCAAAATATAGTACAATGCTCTAATTTGGCAGAAAGCTCCCTGAGAAAACATGTCGAAGGTGGACACAACTTGTGTCTACATTAAAAAGCTATGATTTGCATAAATTTAAAATGGCGGCAAAAAAAAACATACAAAGACCATAAAATCTGTCACAGATTTCTTACAACGACTTACAATGCATCTATATGAGGATTTTAGGGTAGGCCTACGACAGAGCCGTTATTCTGTTTCTTTTAATAATTCAAGGTCAAGGTGACGCCGTGAGGTCGAACTAAAGGCGAATTCGACTATGATTGCCCACATAGCCATTACTAATGCTGTCAAGCTATAAAACTGATCAATGTTGTGCCTGGGTAGCATGGTTATAAATTACATTCATTAGTAAAAGACAGAGAACCACATAGTGGAAAACTTAAGTTTATATAACAAAAAAAAATACATTGCAACCCTTTTAATCCACTGATAATACATGACATTGTCCTTTGCACTTGCACAGAAGTGTACACCTCCTCTCATTCACGCTGCACTTGCATGGTGGTTTGCACACTTGAAAGCATCCGCAGGTCACAAGTTGGGGATCCATATTGGAAGGGAACCACCTTGCAGCTGTAATGTAAGGGCTTCGCTCAGGGCATTTTTAACCCCCTTATTTTTTACAATGAATTCAAGTAATTGTTAAAAAATATATGTACCATGAAATATGTCTACAAAGTTGTTTCACAATGCTTCTAGATGTTTATTTAATTAAAACACGGGAGTGGGGAACTCAACACCCTCTTTTCGACTGATTATAAAAAGTGCCCTAAGTGCACAATGGTATACTAATCCATATTGGGAATGGAGCGTAAAGCATGAAGCGTAAAGGCTTCGTTTAGGGCATTTTCAAGCTCTTCTCCTTATATTAAAAGTCTAGTGCCGGTAATTAATTAACAAAAAAATTAAGTTCTACAAAATATGTCTACAACGCTGTTTATTAATGCTTTTGGCAGTTTATTTAATTAATTTCAACAAATTAATATGAAAAGAGCCTTAATTGAGTAAAAAAAATTAAAATGTGATAATAGCACTACATTTGGTGAAAAGCTGCACAATGGAAAAATATACTAATCCATACGGGAAGGGGAACCACCTTGTAGCTGTAGTGTAAAGACTTTGCTCAGGGCATTTACAAGCCCAGACAGACAGACAGACAGACAGATAGCTTCATTCCACCAATATATAATACAATATGGTGAGGGAGACTCCTTTTAAGACATAAGCACATGTCGCTATCAAAGGAGCCACCCTACAACAATGATAAACAATGAATTACATTATATATAAAATATACATATCGGCCGGTAATGTGAGTAAGAATGTTTCTTAACGTCACTTATTGAACGGGACGGTCAGGGAAGTGACTTTGTTATTCATTAAAAACAGTGCAAACTTTAGATAGAAAAGAATGATGTACAGATGATGAGATGAGGCTGAATATATATTATAGAAATACAATAAAAAATAAAAAACGCGTGACATATTTGATAGTAACATGTTCGAGAAAAGTGGTTCCATGGGTTAAAGTCATCAGATTCATATATATTTTATAGGGAGGAAACACATAGCGGTTTCCCAGCAAACACGAGACGACGAATCACTGCCGATCCAATGCCGGCCCGTCGTCTCCGACTCTGTGCCAACACTAAATCAACACCGGCCCAGCGTCCGGTGTTTGCTGGGAATACATCACTATATTTAACATGTTTAGTATATTCATTTATACAAAAGTATAATAAGACTAAATCATTTATGAGTACTATGAACAAATGGTTTTAAATAAATATACATTATTATTATGCTTACATAATATGGCATACACTATGATAATCATAATGAAATTGGTCATATAAATATAAATCTACGCGAATTTATTCTTCTATATATTAATACATACATGTATGAACAACAAAAATAATTAATTTCAGGGCAATATAAAAGTTATGACAGTCGACATTTATACTGTGCATACAATTATATTATATATTTGTATTGAATTAGTTTCGAAACATAGACAATATAACTTGTTCCTATATGCATAT
Source organism: Flabesymbios commensalis (assembly GCA_964017125.1). Classification (NCBI taxonomy): domain Eukaryota; kingdom Metazoa; phylum Annelida; class Polychaeta; order Terebellida; family Flabelligeridae; genus Flabesymbios; species Flabesymbios commensalis. The sequence goes on along the minus strand of OZ024907.1, from coordinate 168,965 downwards.
ATTAGATGCATCTATGAAAAGATTTATTTAACTAATCACCTATTATGACAAACGTAACAATTGTTTACTCCGCACGATGACTCATATTGATCAAGAGTTATTTTCTTAAAATAAGTCATAAAACCGTGTAGGCTATGTGTGTTTACTTTTTCGATAATATGTTTTGAAGTATTTATTGCTGTTTCTATTGCACTGTATCGGATACATTTCCTTGCGAATTCGTGATTTGTACTGGGCAAGCGTAATTTATTTATGTTGCGTGTAGGATATGGGTGAGTATGGTCGTTGGTCATGTTGCGGAAATATGACGGCAGCTGGTTATTTTTCAGTTGATGATAAAATTTAGGCTCTTGGAGTGTGTGTATATCTTTAATCTTTAGTAGTTGAACTTTTTTAAACAATGGTTCTGAATGACAATTAAATTTACCAAGGCAAATTATTCTAACTGTTTTTTTCTGTAGCTTGTAGAGTCTATCAGTTTGATATCCCCAGGCTAAGATACCATAATTTAAATGACTGAGTACAAGAGAGTTATACAAAAGATATAGGGTATCTTGTGGTAGGCAACGTTTCAATTTGTTTAATATCCCAATAGATCTAGAAATTTTATTGGCAATTTTATTCACATGGTTTTTCCGAGTAAGATGTTCGTTTAGTTGAATGCCTAAGTAATTAAATTCTTGAACACGTTCAATTTCTGTCCCATTAATTTGTAGAAGAGGACATTCAACTTTTTTTTGAGGCTTGTGGAATATCATTAGTTTTGTTTTCGTTGCATTTAGGGAAAGTTTATTGGCTCTTAGCCAGTCATTTATTTTGCTCAATTCTGTATTGATATTTTCGGAGAATTGCTCATTAAACTTAAAAACATTCAGGGTGCTATTAAGGGCCGTATCGTCGGCGTAGATTATGAAGTTAAAAAGTTTACTCGCTTCTGAAATATCATTAATGTATATTATAAACAATAGGGGACCTAATATTGAGCCTCGTGGTACTCCGGTAATAATTCTGTTTTGTGTGGATGCAACATTTTAAAATTCTACGTATTGTTTTCGATCTGTCAAATAGCTTTTCATTATGTTTAGCGCTGAACCATTGAAACCATAGTGATTCAATTTGTGTAGTAGAATTTTATGATCTAATGTGTCAAATGCCTTCGATTAAAAAAATAGTGTAATTATTAAACAAAAGTATATCCATGAAATTGGTGTCTATGCATGTTTTCATAATCATTTAACCATACAGTGTTACAAAAAAGTTTTTAATAGGTTGCATCGCGTATTTGTTGACTTCCATTATATATTCATTTCAAACCCAGAGTGTAGCATCAGTACAGAGTTCACCTCTGGTACTGTTTCTAAACATTCCATGCACTTTTCTTCCCATGGCTATAAAATGCAGATTTGGCAAAGCATAACATGCTGGAAGATTAGCAAATCTTTTTTTGGTCCAAGTTGTGTTGCAATCTGATGAGGTTGCAATATATCGAAATTGTGGTCCTGTTCAAAACGCAAGCCACTTCTAAGAGCTCTTATAATCGCTGCAGCTGTGCAATTGAAGATACGACAAGTACGAAATCGTCACTATAGTTTGTGCAGATCAGCTGTTTCGGTCCATTTAACAATGCGTCACGTACATGGACCAGCATCCTGGTATCAGCCTCTTCATGATCACATGGCCTGGTGTTCTTCAGGTTATGATTCAGATCTGAGCACACTGCAGATGACCCAGTCGTAGTCACAACTACCTTGCAGCAGGTACGACCATACATTCTACTTCCTTAGAAAGGAGGGTAAACAGCTATTGCGATCTTGTTGTAATGAATTCTTAAAAACAACAACCCAATTTGACGACATATCTTGATTAGGTGGAAAGGGTAACATTCAGTCGATCGCCAGTCTCTCGACTCTGTCAAATGCTATTTTTAAGTGAATTCTCAAGATAAACATCCCAAAAATTGCAAGGCTGTTGACATTCTTTAGCCAGTCTTTAATATATTGTAGGAAAACATCTTGAGCATACTCCACGATAGTTACTGCTGTCCCAGGACGGATGAGTTGCACCAGAAATGCACCATTCAAAATTGACGTTCATTGTGATGGGTCTACAATGAGATCAGTGAGGCACGAGATAATGTCTGATTTTTTTCCATGGTGTAATTACACCATGTCGCTTAAGAGATGGTGTATGACAGGCATTTTCATGTGATAATACAACTTGATCATTTTTCTGGCCAAACTTAATATGCACAAAGTGATAAAAAAGTAGGCCAACCATATTTCTTTATAAATTCACTCTTTGACTTGTATTACTCATTTACAATTATTCAAATCTGTGATGACCAATCAATGGTTCACTTTATGAGCATACATGAAATGTTATTATTAGACTATCTGACTATCTTACACAAGCCGTTCATTGTTCTCAGTGGCATTTTATTTGTTTTGAAAATTGTTTTAAAATGTAAATAGAAGAGCCTAGCAACACAAGGGTGACGATCACGAATTAAGTAAATGGCTAAGTAAACTTATAACATGAAACCTTTAACTTGGAATTGTTTCATTTGGGTGATATAGAAAAACTACAATATATACCATGTTTTTTTTCTTTTGAGCGAAATCCACCTTGACCTTGAACTCAAAAAAGACATTGACTTTAATTATGAAAACAAGGAATATTGGTGCTCCCCTCATCTTAAAAAATAAATTATAAATGGTTTATACATAAGGCCACTATAACAATATCATGGCTCAGTTTGCAAAAAAATTTCGCTGACAAGGCGGCCATCTTTGATTTATGAAAATGAGGCCGTTCTGTCATAGATACATAGAGTGTCTCCACTTGATATTGTTTTGTAAGGTCCTTACGCATATTCATACCAAATTAAAATATTGTACTATGATTTGCGGTTTTGGTACATTTCGTGCAATTAACAAGCCCGTCACTATTGGTGTGTTTCGCGCTTTAACAATATATAAATGTACTTAATAACGTATATATTATGGTTCACACTCGAAACCAGGGTTTTTAACTAAGAAAACACGATTATTGAATTATAATCTGCAAAACAGCATGCCCCCAGATAACACTAGATTTTGTGAATTGATCATCGCATTTCATTCACACTAAAATGTAAATGTATGTCTGCGACATGTAAGTGGACACTTGTTTGCATGATCATGCTGTACTTTGGACAAACTCTTGTTACTATATCTATATATTGTCAGTCCCAAAATTGCAAATATAAGGTAAATAGTTACTCAACAGCTCAATGGTGTCCCCTTGTAAAAGTTATGCACAGCCGAACGCGAGATTTTAGACTGGTGACCTGACTAGAATATGAGACGGTCAAACAACAATCCATTACGGATTGGCATATGATTGGATTCGATCATTACCGGACTGTCCGTGATATTTTGCCAAAGGTCAGACGAGCCATCAAGAGAGGATGAGTCGCTGGCGACCGTCGCCAGGACATGTATGTTAAATCAATGTGGCGATTAGGATTATGTATGATTATATGTTAAATCAATGTTGTGATTATGATGATGTAAAGTACATATAAAGGACGAGCACATTTAGGAACCCTCTAACTACGAAAAAACAACCCCTGTTTGCTTTATCTGCGTTCATTAATTTCCGACATTTGCCCTATTTTTTTATTAGTGCATACCGAGATGTCCAAATTAAATAGCTGCAGGACCTATCTTCCAATTAAGCACTGTAAGTGTCGGATACGACCCTAAAATCGACACAGTGACATGGGTGTTAATTGTAACGTCAACTGACTATTACTCTTTGTTACTAATGAATTTGAATTGGGTATAGTCTGTTTTCCACACTGTATGCACATTTAGGACAGTGTAATGTCGTGAAGAGCTGTGTGAACAAAAAGTGTGCAGCTATGTACAAAAGTGAACTCGGGCGTGCTATGGAAAGTCAGGAGGTCTTTATAAATGTTCAAGTCAGTTCAGATAAGGAGTTGGTAATTGATGTCAAACCATATTATAGGAACACTTTCAAAACCTGAACGCACGCATACATCATTTGTCATAGTAGTGTGTTATTAATAAATCCATCAAGTTTAATTATTTTTGTATTTGATAATTATGCAAAACACGCTTTATCTGTACTTAATAGTACTTTTAAATGTGAAAAGAGTGAAGCTATAACAAACACGTCTTCCCAGCACTTAGGAGATCATGCACAAAACACGCGAAATTGACACATACAATGATTGGAAATGGTACTTGCGATTTTTAAATATAACTACAATGCTTTATTCATCAATACTATGTATATGTTATGCATTTAGGCCACATGCGATCTTGATCATAATATCGTTGTTCACCCCTCTCTCTGCCCATTTACCCCTGGTCCCTAGTAGGGGTAAATATAACCCTGCAATTGGCCAATTTTACCCCCATGCGACATTAACCCGAGGTATTTCGTTTTTCAAATTTACCCCCACGATACGTCCAGGGTTTGTCCATACCTCCGGTTGGTGCATACGGCTCTAGGTATGCCTACTATCTATTTTCATAGGAGTCCTATTCATAGCAAAGAGCGGTAGATTTTCTAGAAAAATGCCATTCCAGTTGCATTCTTAAATGTCATAAATGCAGACAGACAGACATGGGTCGAATACATACAAATGTAATCAAATACAAATACGAATACATTGTAAATTCATGAATACGAATACATTACTTTTCAAATGTATTCGAATATGAATACGAATACATTTAAAATATTTAAAACTTAAAAATGTCATAAGTGAAATAAATATATATATTTATGTACATATATTCAGTATGTGTATAATATCACTGAAATAATATGATTTCTATTAACTCTTTAGTTGTTATAAAGCATGTAAAATTACCACTCCCGTAATCATTTAAAATGTTCAGTATTACGTTTTATTGTATGACACTTTTCAAATGCTTGTATTTTGCTCTATACTAACTTGCTTCAGGAATTAGTACATAAAACCGCAAAGATTAGGTACAAGTTTGGGAATAAATAACAAAGATAAAATATATAATTTGTAGAAATAGTGTGTTATTATGTATTGGCAATATATTGGTGCAACATTGCATTACATCTAATGTCTAGAATGTAGTTACAGCATTAAATTGGAGCCTGTTTACTAGTCGTGACATCTCAGGCTCCATATAAATTAATATATATAGCTCAACATTTATACAGTTATGGTATTTTGTTTTATGATTTTATTACACAAAAATATATTTTATATTGTTTTAGGTGAATAATGCATAGGGCTATTTTTTGTACACATTAATTCTAGAAAATAAAATGTGGTTCCATAGACATTTTAATGAGACGATTCCAGCACCGATAGGGTTAATTGTATAGTCATTGTTAAGTTGACAATCTGCACCAGTGGTAGAGGTGTCAAGGCAGACTGGGCAGAGCAGGGTGGGGGTAGGGATGGCGGCCATGGTTTGTAACCAATCAAATATTGAGATGTTGTACCAAAACAGAGGGTGAACATATTTTTTAATGGCAGTGACAGGGGAGGGGCAATGTCGGTGATCGTCAGTACTCTGGTTATTCTGTGACCAATCAAATTGAATGCATGCTGTCACCAACAACGAATATCATCGTTTTTCCAGATATCGATGACAGGGGAGTACCCTGCAAGTACCGTATTTTTTATGTAGGCGTAAACGCCCTAAGATTAAGGGAGTAGCTTGTTGTCCTGTCTCAGGTTTGTGAAATCAGCCGTGACCAGTGATTTGTTTTGTTCAGCTTTTTTAGCACTAATTAGCCCAGGCACCGTATAGACACAACAGTTTTATTAGTGCTAAGTCAAAACGCAACGAGTTAAGACACAGAAATATTTAGTCAATTGTTCTTTTTTACAACTTAGCTGCCAATATTCTGCGTGTGTAAGAGCACAGGAACAAATAATTTAGTTGTACCTGTTTAAAAATTCTTATAGTTACACTAATCCACTAATCGCTTTTTAAAAACTGTTGGTACTTAAACTGTCAAGTGGTGTGAAGTTTGCGAGATTTCTCTGGAGCTTATCAGTTAGACCAGTGTGACAGGAATGCCTCACACCCACTCCCACTGCCCTGTGAAATATGATTAAATCGAACCAAGCTTATATACCTATCAAAATAAAATAGTAGTAGGCCTAAGTTACTATTATTTATTTTTATTTTATTAGTAACTGGGAAAAAATGAAAAACAATTTTGTTTTTTTTTATTAATCTCTGTGATATATGACATGTAATCAAAATGTATTCAAAAAGTATTCATGAATACAGGGCTTTTTTAAAAGTATTTGAATACAATACCAATACTTGTATTCATAATTTTTTTATGAATACTGAATACACATGAATACCGAAAAAAATGTAATCAAATACATATAAATACGAATACTGAATACGAATACCCCATGTCTGCAGACAGATCCATACACCATTTTATCTCTTATAATGTATTCATACACAGGAGATCAACTTTGTGGACGAAAAGCTTGTTTGCATATCAGAACATTTGAACTTGTACTAAATGTAGTAGATCAAGCGAAATTGAGAGCGAGGTATTCCAACCACACCTCATGAAATGGATAGCTTAAAAAACAAAAAAATGTCTCAAGACCTCACTGATGGTACAGCATCAGAGTTAAAAGGTGGGATGCTTATAGTGTAATAAACTTTTTTTCAAAATCACGTCTGTTCATTGAGTGTTCGTATATTTAAGGTCAGTTTATGTCCAGTTGCAGTTGTGAATTAAAGCAACAAAGTTTTTTATATAGCTAAATGGGTGACAGTATAAACAAAACTTAACCCTTACAGCGCAGGGATTGACCTTAGTCGTCAGAATCTGACGTCAGAATCTGATGACTAAAATCGATCCCCGCACCGTAAGAGTGAGAATATTTCTAATGACCGTAGACCCATAACATAGGTATTCAATTGAATCAGAAAGAGCTAACTGAGACATTTATGATGATTTCAAAAATGAAAAAAAACACTTTAATTTCCATAGATTTTACAAAAAATCACTCATCGATTTAAGGGTTAAAATACCTGAAGGGATGACGTTAAACAAACATTGTGCTGCTGAATTGTTTTTGTTATTATTTTTCATTCAAATAAAGCACAATAAAAAGTGTCAGGTGCTACAACGTTAGTTTTTGGCATTTTAGTATTTAGTATGGAATTAAAATTTTATTGTTTTACATTGTTTTATATCTGAAACGAAATGCATTACTTTGAAATCAATATCAAAGAAAACCGAGTCAAAATTTGAAAATTATTGTTTTTCTTCCAAAAAGTATGCACATGTGCGATTTTTATGTATTCCATGCTCTTACAGATTTATTTCAATCGAAGCAGCTACTTTTGAGGAACGTAGAATATCTGGAAGATGAACTCGATGTTTTACCCGTGATTGACTACTTTCTTTGTCAAAAAAAGATCATTGCGGAGCAAGAAATATATATACTGAAAGCCGGCGGTAGACGGGCAAGAGTTAGGCGCTTTCTGTCTATGATTCTTGATGAATTTGACATCTCAACATATGATGTCCTGAAAGCTTCAATACCAGAACGCAACGGATACATTTTATGCCACCTTGAAAACGATGACCGTGAGTTTAACTGTAGCTGGCTATATATGTGATGAGTGGGAGTGTGGTAAGTCATAGGCATATTTGTATTGAACCATAGCTAATCATTTAAGTGACATTTTAATACAAAAAAAAACAATGCAGTCCTTTGATAAGATGAATGATTTAGCCCAGGTATGTCAAGACCCCAAGAGACTGGGGTTTTTTGTTGAAAAGTGGCTCCGATAGAGTCGATAGGTCGGAGAGTTTCCAGATTAACATACCTGAGGGTAGCTCTACTCATCTTAGGGGAGAGACCTAATGTCTATTGCCGTTTTTTGCGACTTCCACTGCCAACACCAATGCCTTCACTGACAATGATACTGCACCGGCAGTGCCTGCACCGATGCGGGAGCTGCACTGGTACCACTGTTTAGTGGAGGAACCAGGGTATACCTTGTTACCTAATGACCTTGTTACCTTGTTACCATGCAACATCTACTGGTGTAAGCAATGATGACTTATTAATGTTATTTGTACATCTTTGTAGGATCTACTGATGCAAAAGAGCAAGCGATTCATTGAGAGAAGTCGACACCAGACGTGTTATACGTTTAAAGTGGAGGACGTTAATATTTATTTTTTTATTTATTAAAGTTTCTTTTATAGCGCCCACTCCCACTATGTGGATCAGAGCGCTGTACAGTCATTGAGTCAAAACATATGTGTCTTTAGCAACTTTTTAATCTGCGTTAGGGAACCGGATGCACGGAGTTCCTTTGGTAATCCATTCCATAGGTGGGGTGCTCCAAAACCAAATGCACCTTCACCGACTTTGTTTTGGGCTATGGGTTGGTGTAATGTTGATGTGTTGGCTCCCCGCAGGCAATTATTCAAACCTCGGGGAGCTAGCAGTTCTGCCAGGTACACTGGAGCCAAGCCATGAAGAGCTTTGTGAGTGATCACCAGAACCTTATACACAATACGTCTGTCTATTGGCAACCAGTGGAGTTCTTTTAGCACCGGTGTGATATGCTCTCGCATGGAAGTCCGAGTCACCAGTCTTGCAGCCTTGTTCTGTATACGCTGCAGGCGTGCTATTTGTGATGTCGGTAGGTTCAGAAGCAATGAGTTGCAGTAGTCCAAACGAGAGGTAATCAGCGCCTGGACTGCATTCTTAGTGGCATCAACAGTCAGGTATCGGCGGACTGACGATAGCCTGTATAGCTGAAAATTACACGCCGCGCATATAACAGTGACTTGACTTATCATGGAAAGATGGTCGTCCATTTGCACACCAAGGTTACGGACATGGCTGACAGGTATGATTGAACTATCACCAATGTTGATGGTACAATGGCCATACTGCCCCAGATGATGCTTGGAGCAGAAAATAACCATCTCTGTCTTATCATCATTTAACTTGAGCATTCGTATTGACATCCAAATTCGAATCTCTTTGATGCAGGCTTCGAGCCTCCGTACTGCTTCCTCTCTTGCACCTGGTACTGCTGGATCATATTCCACATAGAGTTGAATATCATCTGCGTATTTATGATGTTTTACTCCATGCTTACGAATTATTCGCTGGATCGGAGCAGTGTATAGTGTAAAGATGACTGGGCCAAGAACTGACCCTTGCGGTACACCACACTTCAGAGGCACATGGCCTGATGTGGTTGTTTCAACCTGCACTCTTTGGGTTCGATCCTCAAGGTAGGTAGAGAACCAGGACAGAGCTTTCCCAGTTATCCCGTATTCATCTCGCAATAAACCCAAAAGTTGATTTTGATCGATTGTATCGAATGCAGCTGAGAGATCAAGCATGACAAAGAGGCCTGAGTTGTGTCTGTCCAAAGCACTGGAAATATCATGCTTCACCTTGAGTAGTGCAGTCTCTGTGCTATGCATGAGTTTATAGGCAGACTGGTAATCTTCCTGCAGCCCATTTATATCTAGATGGTTAGTCAGACGTTTCACAGCAACCTTTTCCAACACTTTACTGATAAAAGGTATGTTAGAAACAGGCCGGTAGTTCTTAAAAACATTAAGGTCTAAGTTGTCTTTCTTCAACAACGGCTTCACAACAGCAGTCCTTAGCTTGAGTGGAAATATCCCATGGTCAAAGCTACTGTTGACTAAAGTTACTAGGTATGAGAGCTGGCACTGTAGCGTTTTCTTGAGCACGTCGGTCGGGAAATGGTCCAGACTGCATGTTTTTGCTGGACAATCCCTTATAATGCGCTCCAGTTCCTTTTCAGTGGTTGGTGTAAACTGATTCAATATGTGAACGATAGAGTTATTAACTACTTTGTCAGTGATGGTGGTATCCATAGCAGCTAACTGGATCGTAATTTTTTCTCGAATTAGTTGATTTTTTTCTGAGAAGAACATTGAGAAGTCATCAGACAGCTTTTTAGTACTGCTGGCCTCAGGAAGCATTCTTCCAGGCACCTGTGTCAGTTCTTTGATGACACGGAAACATGTATCTTGTTTTCCAGTTGCAAATTCTGACTCGTAATAATCCATTTTGGCCTGCTTGATCATCGCATTCACGTTTTTTCGATGTTCAACATAGATTTGGCGATGTACTTCCAGCTTAGTTGATCTCCATTTATTTTCATTAGCACATCGTATCTCCCTGACCAAGTGAATTGAGTCATTGTACCAGGGGTGACGTAGCCGATATTTCATGGTCCTTGATTTAATTGGAGCCTGAACGTCTAAGGCGGACCCAACAGATAGTTCGTAATGCTGTAGTAAGGTGTTAGGATCCTGCTGTAATGGGATCTTGTTCAGCTTAATGGATAGATCATCTTCAAATTTTGTGTAGCTAAAACTACGCATATCACGTGCTAGTTTGACTTTGGGCACAGAAGAAGGATCACTTATGATCAAGTTGAACAAAACACTGAAATGATCAGATATACTGGCATCATATACATCCGTGGTTGATATGATGGAGCTGGACGCACGTGAGATGACTAGGTCCAGGGTATGTCCCGCTTTGTGTGTCGGCTTAGTCACATGTTGTTGAAGGTTGTTCTCAGCCAACAAATCCTTCAGGGCCTTGACACCAGGGGCGTTTGGTATCTCACAGTGTAGATTAAAATCTCCTGTAATTATTAGCTCTCATGGCACCATGGTAAGTTCACCAAGAAGGGACTCAAACTCACACAGAAATGATGGTATTGATGTATTCAGGCGATAAACTATCAGCATCCGCATTGGTGTCGAGGTATTGGTGGTTTTAACGTCTAGTAGTTCAAAGTGTTCAAATTTTTTCGACGGCAATTTAGTAAATCTATACTTTGATTTGTGTAGTAATCCTACTCCACCTCCACGCTTCACTGCTCGAAATTCTCCTACATAAGAGTATCCCGGTAGCAGCAAATCGTTGAGTTTTGCAGTGTTACCTGGTTTCAACCACGTCTCCGTGAGAAAGACAACATCGGCCTGTTGATCTAACACATGTTCTCTCACTATGTCAGTTTTATTACAAATTGATCGTGAATTCAAAAGCAAGCATGACACATTTAATTTGCTCTCTATTGGCTGTAAAGGAATTTTAATCAAATTTTGATGATGGATCGTATTCTGATACTTCACACCCTCTCTCCTCTCTATGTGGTTGGGTCTGATTCCACAAATAATAGACAGCGTGGGCCACAACGTAACGGTGCGAGCTGGTCATCTGTCTTAAGAACGACAAATTACACTCAATGAAGAAACATATATCGTCACATCAAAACGCAACTCACCAGACAAGGCTGTTGAACTTTTACAAACAGTGGAAAGGAAGTGGTGGCCATGCCTTGTAGAGTTAGTTTATGGGATGAAGACGCTTGGACCACTACGAGATTTGGCCAGAGAAATGGAGATAGCAATACAACAATGTGGTAAGCTCTGTTTACTGCTTGACACATGCATATATTTAATTTATTGAATGCCCACTTTGTGTGGATAGGTTTTCAGATAAAAATTGTCCTTATCTTTCATTGTTGGGACATCTTTCTTTGTTGAGACATAGCAGAGCACTATCGTACGCTTGCATAGACGGGGCACCTGTCTGGCTCTTTGGCTCCAGACTGGGAGCTGGATCTTGTTTATAGACTACAGAAATTCCAACAAAATGGCCGCCGTTTATACTGTTTATACCAGCTCGATTCGATTTTTCAATTGTTTACACTTTTTTAACGTGACCTTTAAAACTTATTAAAAGTAACAGGCAGACACTTTTTCGGCGTCACAAATTGATTGTACACCACTAGACAGCAGATGAGAGCCTAAATTTGTCGTGTGAAAATAAAATTCGAATTTCCGCTTTTCGGTTTTGATTTTTAAAACTGCTCCATTGGTTGATAATTCGGTATGGAAAATAAATATGACACGAAGTAGACTCCAAATTAACCTTAAAATTAACCCTCAATAAGAAATCATCATTATTGTCTCTTTCCGTTTCATTTGAATACCTATGTTATGGGTCTACGGCTTTTATAAATATTTTAGTCTTTCAGTGCATGATCGACTTATAGGACGACAGAATCTGACGTATACAGATGTCAGACTCTGACGTCTATAATCAATCCCTGTGCGGTAAGTGGTAAAACATGTCTTGCACGGAGTAGTCGCTTTCATACATAACGGCAGGACAAATGAAAATTTTCATGTGAAATACAATCTTTATAATGACTTCGGAGAACCCATTGAAAACGTAGCAAACATGTGATAAGTAAACTGGTTTGACGTTGGTAGAACGTAGTAAAAATGTAGTAAGAAAGCGAAAGACATGTGATAATGTATGTGGTAAGGATATTACCAGGGGTAAATGAGCAGAGAGAGGGGTGAACAACGATATTATGATCAAGATCGCATGTGGCCTAAATGCATAACTTATGTAAGTGTTGGGCTTCTCACCAATAGGGGATTGGTGGGACCAGCCCCAACTCCCTTCACTTCAGTCTCCATTCCCGTCGGGACGACGGAACACAAATAACTCTGTTAATTCATCTTTCGGTTTATTCTTGTTTATTTAGTCTGGACGTTGTAACAACTTTAGTGCACACATTTCCACACAGAACGCGACAACCTAGCCAGCGGGTCGGCGCTTGAGTCTAGCGAGACGTCTGCTCAACTCAGCAGCCTAGGAGTAAGTGGCGCGCATCGCTTGATGCAGCGCGATTCGAAATTGAGGCTGGACGGGATACTGCTTTTCGTCAAAGGTCGGAAACGCCTGAACCAGCCCAAACGGTGAGACGCGGGTTCCCACATTACCCCCGGGTTTAGTGCAAACGTATGAACCAAACCAACTTGTGGAGACTGCGTCGGATCCAGTTCCGCTTGGAAAGTGCACACAAACGTATACATTAAGCGAACAATAAAACAGTCAGGTTTGAAAACAGCGTGGGTGGTTGGTTAACATCATAATCGCAGCGTTATGAAGTAAAATTATCGATCAACACCAAAGTTCCAATCCTCGTAACAACAAAGTTCCAATCCTCGTAACACCAAAGTTCTAATCCTTTTAACACCAATGTTCTTTGAATAATTAATAATGCTGCTGCGCTATGTGTAACGACCAACCGATATGACCTTAATTAATACATATAACACTGAGTAGCAAAAGTATTTGCTAATGTGATTTAGTTAAATTGTATTTGAATTATTCAACTTAGTTTTGCCAGGCCTGGCAAATTTATATTTACAAATTATAACTATTATTACTTCGGTACTTGCGGTTAGCCCCGCCGTAGATGTCGTTAGGCGCCACTAGGGCATGAACAACGAACCGGGCGGGACTTTGGATTGTTCGTCCAACTCTAGTCGTCTACGCGGGTACGTCGGCTATAACTTTATTGCTTTCGGCGATTGTTGAATTGTTCTTAACATTCGATTGTTTGCGCGTGTCGCTTGTAGGAGGGGTTTTTAACCCTTAAATGCAAAGGTACACGTGAATACGTTCGCAAACCCCCGGGGTTCGTGAATGTTGCGCTACATGAGGTCTAAATTTGTTAGGCAATTTTACTCTTATAGCTTTTTGCTGTGGAGCAGTGGCCAAATTTGTACCATGTTTAGTCGCTTTAGACTTTGTCGTTGTCTGTTTAACACTCGTCCTGTTGGACCTCTGAGTGTGGGTACTACTGGGTGTTAGTGGATCCTGTGAATTCTTTCTAACTATCCCTGTAGTCTGCGAGCTCGTTCGTTTCGATGGCGTAGTACGCTGCGTTGTTGTACCTGTTGCAGGCTCGCACTCAAAATGTGCTGGTTTAACTCGGTCCAATGAGACTGTTTCCACCTTGCCTTTTATCGGGATTTTCATAACTCTGCTGCTCCTCACGATGACCTTATATGGGCCGTCGTAAGGGGCGGTCAGAGGCGGCGCAATTGCGATTCGTCGCAAAAATACATGTGTGCATGTGTCATTTTCCTTATACTGGAAAATATTTTTCTGGTGTGTGTCGCTCAGTGGGCACAAACGGAGACGCGACATGGCTACGCGTAGCTTATCTGAGTAATTGTCCAAGTTTCTATGTGCGTCGACAGTATACTTATCTGTAAATTCTCCTGGTAGTCTAAGTGTCATTCCATAAATCATTTCGGCAGCCGACCTGCCCAATAACTCGGAACGAACGCCAAGTAAAATGGAAGGTAGTGTAATTGTCCATGGATTCGGTGACTCGTGTGCCATAATGGCTGCTTCTAACTGACAGTGAAAACGTTCGACCATGCCGTTCGACTGGGGGTGGTAGCTCGTTGTGCGATTTCGTACTATCCCGAACTGGTTGCATAAACCATCCCATAATTTTGATTCGACCTGGGCGCCCCTATCTGTGGTGATAGTCCCGAAACGTGCTATCCACCCACTGAAAAAGCATCGGCGACAGTTTCGGCTCGAATATCCACAATAGGAATGGCTTCCGGCCAACGTGTGAAACGATCGTCGCAATTCAGTAAATATCTTTGTAATTGATTGCTGATGTATTGTCTATGACTGACACTGATGGTCGTGACAGCGCGTCAGCGACGAAATTTGTCTCGCCTTTAACATATCTTATATCTGTAGTAAACTCGGCTATGAAAGCCAACTGTCTTGTTGTCGCAGTGATGGACATTCGGTAACTGATGACATTACAAAAGTTAAAGGTTTGTGGTCAGTATTTCCGAAAAAGCTACGGCCTTTTAGATTGTGTCTAAAACTTCTGATAGTGGCATACACTGCCAAAAGCTCGTGGTCGAAAGCGCTGTAACGTGTCCCCGAGGATTCAATGTTTACTGAAAAATGAGAGTGGCTGCCAAACATTGTCTATATATTGTTGCAAAACGCCACCTACAGCGAAATCACTAGCGTCACACGTGATATTCAACGGGGCCGAAGGGTCTGGAGTGTTGCATTTGCTAGTATTTGTTTAGATTCTGAAAATGCCGATTCTGCACTTTTATTCCACTTTAGATCAAAATTAGACTTCGGTGACAGCCTCGTATGACCGTCATTGGCTGCAGTCAACAAATTGTTTAATGGCGTCAATTTTGCCTTGCATTGTGGTATAAATCGATGGTAGTAATTTACCATTCCTAAGTATCTTCGTAACGCCCTTTGCTTTTTGGGTTTAGCGAAATTAACTATAGCGTCAACTGCGCTGGGCAACGTCGAAATTCCCTCTGAACAAACGTGGTGGCCTAAAAAGCATAACTCAGTTGTACCGAACTGACATTTCCCCGGACCAATTATAATACCGTATCCGGCTAGTCGGGCAAAAAGTATTCTCAAGTGCTTCTAATGGGTACTATGCTCGGGGTTGGTGACTAATAAATCGTGTAAATATACGAATACGAAATCTAAACCTTGGGTAACATGATCGATAAAACGTTGGAAAGTTTGACCGGAATTTCGTAGACCAAACGGTGTCCTAGTAAAATTGAAAAGACCAGAAGTTGTGGTAACCGCTGTCTTTTGAACATCAGACGGTTCAACTGGAATTTGGTAATACGCTCTTACTAGATCAATTTTAGAGAAAAAATTTTAACCAGCCAAACGCTGCGTAAAGTCTTGAATGTGCGGGATCGGGTATCGATCTGGTACAGTCTGAGCGTTCAAACTTCGATAATCGCCACATGGTCTCCAGTCGCCATTTTTCTTGGGGACCATATGAAGCGCTGAGGACCATTCACTGTCGCTTGGTTCGATAATTGCTAACTTTATCATATCGTCGAACTTGCGTTTCGCAGTGACTAGTTTGTCAGGGGCTAATCGTCGTAGTCGCGCGAACACAGGGTGTCCTTTAGTCACTATTTTATGTGTAATGCCGTGTTTGACGTCTCTCCCTTCGTCGTAGGGCGAGTCAGTTCCGGGAACTGACCTGATAGTTTTGTGTAGTCGTTATGTACTGCGTCCACTCTATTTAGTGACAATAGTGTAATTGATGATAGTGAAGCAGGTATAGCTAGACAGGTTCTCATGTCTCTTAGACACCGACTTCTCAAGTCCACCAGTAAACTATAATGTATTAGGAAATCTGCCCCTATAATGGGCTGTTCCACGTCTGCTACTATAAAATTCCACGTGCAGTCACGTTTAGGCCGACGTCGACGTTGAGGCTGGGCGGGCTACTGCCTTTCGTCAAAGGTCAGAAACGCCCGAACAAGCCTGAACGGTGAGACGCGGGTTCCCCCACATATACATAATATTGATGAATAAAGCATTGTAATTATATTTAAAAATCGCAAGTACCATTTTCAATCATTGTATTTGTCAATTTCGCGTGTTTTGTGCATGATCTCCTAAGTGCTGGGAAGACGTGTTTGTTATAGCTTCACTCTTTTAACATTTAAAAGTACTATTAAGTACAGATAAAGCGTGTTTTGCATAATTATCAAATACAAAAATAATTAAACTTGATGGATTTATTAATTACACACTACTATGACAAATGATGTATGCGTGCGTTCAGGTTTTGAAAGTGTTCCTATAATATGGTTTGACATCAATTACCAACTCCTTATCTGAACTGACTTGAACATTTATAAAGACCTCCTGACTTTCCATAGCACGCCCGAGTTCACTTTTGTACATAGCTGCACACTTTTTGTTCACACAGCTCTTCACGACATTACACTGTCCTAAAGGTGCATACAGTGTGGAAAACAGACTATACCCAATTCAAATTCATTAGTAACAAAGAGTAATAGTCAGTTGACGTTACAATTAACACCCATGTCATTGTGTCGATTTTAGGGTCGTATCCGACACTTACAGTGCTTAATTGGAAGATAGGTCCTGCAGCTATTTAATTTGGACATCTCGGTATGCACTAATAAAAAATAGGGCAAATGTCGGAAATTAATGAACGCTGATAAAGCAAACAGGGGTTGTTTTTTTCGTAGTTAGAGGGTTCCTAAATGTGCTCGTCCTTTATATGTACTTTACATCATCATAATCACAACATTGATTTAACATATAATCATACATAATCCTAATCGCCACATTGATTTAACATACATGTCCTGGCGACAGTCGCCAGTGACTCATCCTCTCTTGATGGCTCGTCTGACCTTTGGCAAAATATTACGGACAGTCCGGTAATGATCGAATCCAATCATATGCCAATCCGTAATGGATTGTTGTTTGACCGTCTCATATTCTAGTCAGATTGTAGGATCCCTGCCTTACTCGATTACCGTGACAGTTGCCCCCGGTCTCCCCGGACGCGGAGAGACAGTGGGATGACTGCCTTGTTTCAGTACTCCAGTGCCGTGTGCATAAATCCGATTGCCATGCGGTCGTAGCTTTTTCCTGCACTTGTAGTCTAGCTCTTGACGACTGCAGACGTGTTGCATGTCGTCCGCTTGGAGTTAGCCTAGGGACGTGTGGTGCGCGGGGTTGTGCATTGCCAATGTTTTGTGTCTAGACCAATAAATACAATGAACTGAAGAAGAGTTTTGTGAAGTCAATCGGAACCGTCGACCTGACGGGAAATAATGAAGTTATTAACAAGATGGTGAATAATAGGCGGGTCTCGCCGTTCACCCTACCAGTGGACCCACTTAACATTCCCACACTGGTGAGCCCTGACGTTTGATCGTGATCGCAACAGCATTTTCACCAAGCAACAAGATGAAAACCTCTGTTTTCAAGGATAGTTTTTGTTAAAATTTTAAGGGATTTTTCAAAAAAAATCATGAGCATTTTTTTCGCAAAGGTACGTGAAAATTGTAGGTCACGCGAATATGCCACCTAGAACTAGCTAGGAAAGTTATCAGAGGAGAAGTACGCGTTTTCACGTCCAAAACGGCGTAATTTTTATATTTTTTGAACGAATTCCAAGTGCTTGGCGCCTTTTCAAGATTGCGGACATGTCCGTTTTTCCATAAAGCCCGTAAAAAGATTTTCTCATTCATCCTTTCAAAGTACGAGTTCCTAGAATGCTTTCATCGTATCCATTTTTATCGTTGTTCGCCATAATTGGGTGATGCGATTTTAAAGTCCAATAGACGAAGTCTCGTCAGTTTTCGATTTTTCAACAAAAATTGACAAAGAAAAAATTATCGAAAAATATCGCTTTGACTCAGATAACCTTTAATAGGATTAGGGCCAAATAAAATTGTTCGCCTGAAAATGAATGTGAATAAACGGTCCTAGTTGGTCTGTAAAACATATTTCTAGGACCGTAGGTCAACATTTTATCATTATAACAATATTTTTTTTTAGGGAGTGCTGTTTGTCACGAATGTATTTGGTAAGTGAGCGCCATGTTGGACGCTGGTTCCCCTAATTTAGCTACTGGCCCGCCGTGGGCAAAAACACGTCCCGCCATACCCGGCATGCACCTGGACAGTGACCCATGTCACCTCATCACATTAGCATAAATTAGGCCGCCATTTTGAATTCGTGGCGCAGTCTATTCACGTGTCAAGACTATACACGGTCTAGCCATAATTTTTTTTTTTTTTTTACATACATACAAATTTTCTTTTTCAAAACCATTAAAGTGAGAGAATATAAAATACGCAGTTTCGGAAAAAAAATTATAGCACAAGTTGTGCGAGATTTTGATAAAAGTCATAGTCTAATTTTTCACGTCGCAACGCCCCCTGGTGTTCGGCGTCGTTCTAGCCTACTCCTCGCGCCTTGCCCGGCACAGGGTAGCTCATGAATATGCTAATGTGAGGCGAGACGCGTCTACTGCTCAGTTTTGCACGCACACCCATTATACAGGCTTGCTGGCCCAAGCATACAGCAACGAGCTGCTGGCTGGGTCTACGCGGCTGTGGTCACGTACGCCATATTTGACAAACTGATACAGGCTGATACGTGATACGATTGTTAGCAGCAAACAATCATACATCACACCACACCCGCCGCAAACCAAATAACCGCAACCGCTACGACGACAACCGAATTACACATCAATAAACGAAACGAAGCGAGCGATCGATTCGGACGTCATCTAGAATGAATCGGCGATAAACATGCCATATAAAAAAAAAGTGGAATGTTCACCGCAGAAATCATTTATCAGTGAAATGATATCAATCCGCGTAGACTACTGTCAGTCATGTTTTAAAAATATTATTTTAAAAACAAATGTAGCTGTTTTTATCGCAGTCACATTTATCCTGTCAGCCAGAGAACGAAATTTTCTCATGATAGTTGATTTCAGTAGATCAAACTTATATAAATAACGAAATATTCGACTTGACAGTTGCGCTATAGCGAAACATTTTCAATATTTGCATGTGTTTTTCGACTTGCGTGAAAAAAAAATTTCACCCAAGTCGATTTACTATATACTATTATCATAGCTTAGCATAGCATGTAGTAATTATTTCTGGCATTCCATATACAATCTTGACCTACAGTTTTCACAAAAAATTATATATGTGTGTGATTAAGGGGAAAGAAATTATACGCAATCCCAGTGAAGAATATTCAAATATCCCAGCAACCCCTGTATCTCGCAACATGCGACATAGCATGGACAATTTCAACAGCCTACACTGCTAAAGATTCAACATTGCCGTCTAGACCTTATTGAAAATGTCAGGATATGTACAGCTAACCCGCGCACGACACGTCACTGAAATAGCTGGTATGTGTTAATATGACATACCATTTCAACAGCGTTTGTGCATAGAGCCAATAGGCCCGCAATCTCAAACGTTTCATTAGTTAAATAATTTTACTCAAACAATCATTTCAAAATGTCTACAACACACGAAAGTGAAGGTTTCGTGTCTACGCCTCTGGAAGGTCAGGGAGCTCGCCGAAAAGATAATTATTATTTGGAAAGCGAGGAGAACGAAGTTC
This sequence comes from Flabesymbios commensalis, assembly GCA_964017125.1. Classification (NCBI taxonomy): domain Eukaryota; kingdom Metazoa; phylum Annelida; class Polychaeta; order Terebellida; family Flabelligeridae; genus Flabesymbios; species Flabesymbios commensalis. The sequence continues at coordinate 149,071 of OZ024907.1, read as the reverse complement.
GTTTCCGCGAGGCTGACAATGAGTACCAAAGGCTCAAAGAGGATTTTGCTAGAATCGCTCGAAATCGACGAACCAGACATCACTCTAGAAGTGATTCGTCAAAAAGTCCTTCACCACGCAGAAGACAGCCTCCGAGACGTTCAACGAACTTACCTAAGTTCAAGATAGCAACATTTTACGCTACAGATGTTGAACTTTGGTTCAATCAGATCGAAACACACTTCGATCTTCATCAAATCCATGACGATGATGAGCGGTACAGTCTGACATGTGCAGCACTTTCAGACGAGGTCGCCTCTGACGTGAGAGATGTCCTACTCCAACCTTTCAGGTCGACAAGTATGAAAGCTTGAAAAGTATATTAATTGAGCGACAAGGTTTAACAACACCCGAACGGGTAAACAAGGTGATTTCCGGAGAAAAGATTGGCTCGGATATTCCCTCAAGAGTCTTAAGGCGTCTACAGAAGACGGCAGGTTTTGGAACTCAAGCAGTGGTCAGAAAGGCGGTTATACGCCAGGCATTTATTCGACAAATGCCAACTTTAATTCGTGCTCATTTGGCCACACAACCAGATAGTGCTACACTGGAGAGTTTGGCCATGTTGGCCAACAGGGCCCTTGCTTCAGTGACGGATGTGGAAGAGAGTAAGCCGGGGGTTGCAGAGATTAAGGTCGACGAAACCACTAAACTAGTGGGACTGCTCGAGGACATATCAAAGAGACTAAAGAAATTAGTGACCGCGACAGCAGCAGAAAAGAAGAGGAACTCAGGACGTGGACGTGCAAATAATAATTATGCACCTAGGCCCTCATTCATTCCAAATGCACAGGCCACAGAGTTTGTTCCCAACAAACAAAGTAGTTTTAACAATGCAAAGCAAAATATTGGTCTGTACGTGCCGCCGCAGAACGCACAGCAAAATAATGCTGCGAACCAAATCGATACGGCTAATGCACCTGTTTGCTACTTTCACCAAACTTTCGGTGACAAGGCACGCACGTGCAGAAACCCTTGCGCATTTTCTTTAAACTGCTAAGCTAGAGCAAGGTAGCGACTCTTGCATCTGGTGGTATAAACGAGACGCGACATGACACCGTGGAAGCTACCCTTCCCAAGTTATTTCACTCTAAGGTATTGTACGTCGCAGACAAGAATAATAAATGCAATATTTGATTGACATGGGCGCAGCTGTCAGCGTTTTGCCGAAATCTTGCGCTAACAGGATTTCGGACGCAGACTGCCTCCCCCTGGTGGCTGCTAACAACACTCCTATCAATACCTACGGCAACAGTAAACGTTCGACGACGTCGGCTTAAAACGCGACTATCCGTGGACATTTATAGTAGCGGACGTGCAACAACCCATCATAGGGGCCGATTTTTTTATTCATTATAATTTGCTAGTAGACTTAAGAAGTCGATGTCTTAGAGACATGAGAACCGGTTTAGCTATTCCCGCTTCACTGTCGTCAATCAGACCACTGTCGTTAAACAGAGTAGACACTGTTCATAATGAATACACTAAACTTTTAGGTCAGTTCCCGGAAATGACTCGCCCTACGACAAAGGGTGAGACCATTAAACACGGTATAACACATAAAATCGTAGCGAAAGGACACCCAGTGTTGGCGCGCCCATGACGATTGGCACCCGATAAACTTGTCACTGTGAAACGCGAGTTCGACGACATGATCAAGTTAGGAGTCATCTAACCCAGCGACAGTGAATGGTCCTCAGCGCTTCATATGGTACCAAAGAAAAATGGCGACAGGAGACCATGTGGAGATTACAGAAGCTTGAACGCTCAGACCGTACCCGACCGTTACCCAACTCCACATGGCAGGATTTCACGCAGCAATTAGCTGGCTCAAAAAAAAATTCAACAATTGATTTAGTTAGAGCCTATTACCAAAATCCTGTGGAACCGTCAGACATACATAAGACAGCCGTTACTACACTTTTTGGTCTATTTAATTTTACCAGGACACCGTTTGGTCTGCGAAATTCCGGCCAAACGTTTCTGCGTTTCATAGACCACGTTACACGCGGACTTGATTTCGTTTTTGTGTATTTAGACGACCTACTGGTAACCAGTCCAGATCATAAAACTCGCAAAAAACATTTAAAAATTCTTTTTGCCCGACTAGCCAAATACGGCATCATCATCGGTCCTGAGAAGTGTCAGTTTGGTAAAACTGAGTTAAGTTTCTTAGGCCACCAGGTTTGTGCTGAAGGAATACGGCATCATCATCGGTCCTGAGAAGTGTCAGTTTGGTAAAACTGAGTTAAGTTTCTTAGGCCACCAGGTTTGTGCTGAAGGAATACGGCATCATCATCGGTCCTGAGAAGTGTCAGTTTGGTAAAACTGAGTTAAGTTTCTTAGGCCACCAGGTTTGTGCTGAAGGAATTTCGCCGTTACCCAGCGCCGTCGACGCCATAGTCAATTTCGTAAAGCCCGAAAAGCAACGAGCGTTGCGAAGATATTTAGGAATGGTAAATTATTACCACCGTTTCATACCGCAATGCGCAGCGAAGTTGACGCCATTAAACAATCTATTGACAGCAGCCAATGACGGTCATACAAGACTGTCACCGAAGTTGAATTTTGATTTGAAGTGGGACGAGAATGCAGAGTCAGCATTTTCCGAGTCCAAACAAAATATTGGCAAACGCTACCCTTCTGGTACACCCAGATCCTATGGCATGCTGTTTTGCAGATTATAATTCAATAATCGTGTTTTCTTAGTTATAAACCCTGGTTTCGAGTGTGAACCATAACATATACGTTATTAGGTACCTTTATATATTGTTGAAGCGCGAAACACACCAATAGTGACGGGCTTGTTAATTGCACAAAATGTATCAAAACCGCAAATCATAGTACAATATTTTAATTTGGTATGAATAAGCGTAAGGACCTTATAAAACAATATCAAGGTGGACGCACTATGACAGAATGGCCTTATTTTCATAAATCAAAGACGGCCGCCTTGTCAGCGAATTTTTTTTGAAAACTGAGCCATGAAATTGTTATAGTGGCCTTATGTATAAACCATTTATAATTTATTTTTTAAAGGGAGGGGAGCACCAATATTCCTTGTTTTCATAATTTAAAGTCAATGCCTTTTTTTGAGGTCAAGGTCAAGGTGAATTTCGCTCAATAAAACATGGTATATATTGTAGTTTTTCTATATCACCCAAATGAAACAATTCCAAGTTAAAGGTTTCATGTTGTGAGGTTAATTAGCCATTTACTTAATTCGTGATCGTCACCCTTGTGTTGCTAGGCTCTTTTATTTACATTTTAAAACAATTTTCAAAACAAAAAAAATGCCACTGAAAACAATGAACGGCTTGTGTAAGATAGTCAGATAGTCTAATAATAACATTTCATGTATGCTCATAAAGTGAACTATTGATTGGTCATTACTGATTTGAATAATTGTAAATGAGTAATAAATACTTCAGCAGTCAAAGAGTTAATTTATAAAGAAATATGGTTGGCCTACTTTCTTATCACTTTGAGCATATTGAGTTTGGCCAGAAAAATGATCAAGTTGTATTATCACATGAAAATGCCTGTCATACACCATCTCTTAAGCGACATGGTGTAATTACACCATGAAAAAAAAATCACACATTATCTCGTGCCTCACTGATCTCATTGTAGACCCATCACAATGAACGTCATTTTTGAATGGTGCATTTCTGGTGCAACTCATCCGTCCTGGGGCAGCAGTAACTATCGTGGAGTATGCTCAAGATGTGTTCCTACAATATATTAAAGACTGGCTAAAGAATGTCAACAGCCTTGCAATTTTTGGGATGTTTATCTTGAGAATTCACTTAAAAATAACATTCGACAGAGTCGAGAGACTGGCGATCGACTGAATGTGACTCTTTCCACCTAACCAAGATATGTCGTCAAATTGGGTTGTTGTTTTTAAGAATTCATTACAACAAGATTGCAAGAGCTGTTCACCCTCCTTTCTAAGGAAGTAGAATGTATGGTCGTACCTGCTGCAAGGTAGTTGTGACTACGACTGGGTCATCTGCAGTGTGCTCAAATCTGAATCATAACCTGAAGAACACCAGCCCATTTGATCATGAAGAGGCTGATACCAGGATGCTAGTCCATGTACGTGACGCATTGTTAAATGGACCGAAACAGCTGATCTGCACAAACTATAGTGACGATTTCGTACTTGCCGTATCTGCAGTGATTATAAGAACTCTTAGAAGTGGCTTGCGTTTTGAACAGGACCACAATCTCGATATATTGCAGCTCATCAGATTGCAACACAACTTGGACCAAAAAAAGATTCGCTACTCTTCAAGCATGTTATGCTTTGCCAAGTCTGCATTTTATAGCCATGGGAATAAAAGTGCATGGAATGTTTAGAAACAGTACCAGAGGTGAACTCTGTACTGACGCTACACTCTGGGTTTGAAATGAATATTTAATGGAAGTCAACAAATAGGTGATGCAACCAATTGAAAACTTTTTTGTAAGACTGTATGGTTAAATGATTATGAAAACATGCATAGACACCAATTTCATGGATATACTTTTGTTTAATAATTACACTTTTTTAATCAGGTGGGTTTGTAAATGGCCTGAGCAAAGCCTTTACACTACAGCTACAAGGTGGTTCCCCTTCCCGTATGGATTAGTATATTTTTCCATTGTGCAGCTTTGTACCAAATGTGGTGCTATTATCACATTTTAAACCATTTTACTCGATTAAGGGCTCTTTTCATATTAATTTGTTGAAATTAATTAAATAAACTGCCAAAAGCATTAATAAACAGCTTTGTAGACATATTTTGTAGAACTTAATTTTTTTATTAAAAAAATACCGGTACTAGACTTTTAATAAAAGGAGAAGAGCTTGAAAATGCCTTAAACGAAGCCTTTACGCTTCACGCTTTACGCTCCATTCCCAATATGGATTAGTATACCATTGTGCACTTAGGGCACTTTTTATAATCAGTCGAAAAGAGGGTGTTGAGTCCCCCACTCCTGTGTTTTAATTAAATAAACATCTAGAAGCATTGATAAACAGCTTTGTAGACATATTTCATGGTACATATATTTTTTAACAATTACTTGAATTCATTGAAAAAAAATAAGGGGGTTAAAAATGCCCTGAGCGAAGCCCTTACATTACAGCTGCAAGGTGGTTCCCCTTCTAATATGGATCCCCAACTTGTGACCTGCGGATTCTTTCAAGTGTGCAAACCACCATGCAAGTGCAGCGTGAATGAGAGGAGGTGTACACTTCTGTGCAAGTGCAAAGGACAATGTCATGTATTATCAGTGGATTAAAAGGGTTGCAATGTATTTTTTTTTTGTTATATAAACTTAAGTTTTTCACTATGTGGTTCTCTGTCTTTTACTAATGAATGTAATTTATAACCATGCTACCCTGGCACAACATTGATCAGTTTTATAGCTTGACAACATTAGTAATGGCTATGTGGGCAATCACCTTGACCTTGAATTATTGAAAGAAACAGAATAACGGATCTGTCGTAGGCCTACCCTAAAATCCTCATATAGATGCATTGTAAGTCGTTGTAAAAAATCTGTGACAGATTTTATGGTCTTTGTATGTTTTTTTTGGCCGCCATTTTAAATTTATGCAAATCAGGGCTTGTTAATGTAGATACAAGTTGTGTCCACCTTCGACATGTTTTCTCAGGGAGCTTTCTGCCAAATTAGAGCATTGTACTATATTTTGCAGGTCTCTTTTCTTAACATGCCCACTACAACGCTATTGCCAGCGCGACGTCCCACGCGACGTTTGTGACACTTGCCCACAATTCAAACAAAATTTGCTCAAACGTTGCGCGGGACGTCGCACTGACAATGGCGTTCTTGTGTTTTGCTACTTAGAAAAGTGTGATCCCCCATAATCTCGTCTCTGGGTCATCCCTCATCCCAGCTTCACTTTAACTAACGTATAGTATATTATTATTTTTTTATATAAAAAAAAAATATAAATAATATAAATAATTATTTTTGTAAGATACACACACCTTGTCAATCGGACCGATACATTTGATATACAAAATACTAGCGATAAGGGTTTTATTACTTATAATATCGATATTTATAATTTTGAGGATTTGAGAATAATACTATTGTGATAGTTATAATATTTATACTTATAATTTCGCCGCTTATAATTTTGATGCGCAAGAAACTATATTAAATCGTCATAAATAGAAACAGTATTGTGAAAAAAGAAGTGAATACCATCCTCTAAGTATTTTGTATAGGAGACTATTGAGTATTTAGTAGAGCTAAAGGCTGTATACTCACCACTCACCACTAGAGCGTTATCTGGATAAAACTGACAGACACAGGGTATATCAACATTATGTACTGATGACATAAAGCTGAATACCCTAAAGCTCCGAAATAAACCTAGAGAATTTGAATTCACCATAAATGTATACTTTGTTCTGTCCGCTAAATACCTATGTGATGGTTCTACGGCCACTTTAATATTATACTCTTTCATCGTGGTGATCAACTTTAGATGTTATAGAATCTGTATCCAAAGTCAGTCGCCGAAAGGATGAATCCGTTTTAGTTGCCGGTGAAATCACTGTTAACTTATTGTGAACGAAATTAATGTTTGATCATCAAGATTTGCAAATATTTGGTCTGTATTTTCTACGACTTGAAGTTGTGGGTCGCATTAGCGAGACACAACTTCAAGTGTTTACAAATTTAGATTCTAAGACTCAGCGTTCCATGAGATACGACCTGACCGTGGGTAACACCTTGACGTGGTGGGCAAGCTTAATATGTTACTAAGACATCCAGCTAGGGTGGGGGCACTGGTGCAGTGGTTAAAGCTGCATGCTTGGAAAGGCCGAGAGCGCATTGAAGTTTCAAAAAATAAAATGTTTCTCCCCTGCTCGCTTGTAAAGATTCAATATTGTGACCGAGAGGTAGTGAGCTCGGCCTCAGACCGCCAGGATTCATATTTTGAATATTCTGTCTGGAGGGCAGTGTCATTTCATTCTCACCATCCTCAGGAGGTTCACCTGGCCCATTTTAGCCTATGTATGCACAAAGGTGGCCCAAAACCTTATTCATTCATTAATTCATACCAAGACAGTTAGATTTAATTAAGGTATTTATTATTTTCGTCAGTTTATTTTTTGTAGATGTATTGTGGGGGTGAGCGTTACAATATGTAAACTGTTCGAGTGAAAATGGTGACATTGGACTGGATTCTCAAGGCAGATGTAGGAAGATAAGAATAACCTTAAGAAGATGAAAGAATATATTAATGATTTGGATATGAAAGAATGTATCTGCCAATTCCAAGTGAAAGATACACTCTTTGATATCCAAGGTGAAGTAAGTTATGTACTTGATATACGGAATACGGCGTTCGCTCATCGTGATTGGCTCTATCACTGAAGTTAGGCGACGTCGCGCCCGGTTCATAATTGGATGGGTGACCGCCTGGTGACTGCCAGGTGCTGTATACACTCGTGGGGCTCAGAGAACCACGTAAATCAGATGGCTCGTCTGACTGACCTAGAGTTGGACGTAAAAGAACCTCAATGGACGTAGGCGCAGTTTCCATCCAGCGAGACCCCAGAAAATCCACAATGTGTGAGTAGGCTACTTGGCACATAAGGCGAATTCGCTTGGAATGAAAATAGCTTGATGCGCCTCAATGGCAGCTCAGCTGTATCTCTCCCAGGAGACTGAGTTGGAATTTGAATGATAACAGGCCTTGCTAAGTTACTCTCGATGTACAGCGCTCTGAACAGCCGCCGGCTGGATACATGCGCTATATAAGATTTCATTCATTCATTCTTTCATGTGTCCCAGTGAATATTTACTTGACTCATTCCAGTTATTCCTTGTCATGTTGACAATACATTATAAATTAACAAAGGCTCTTAAAACGCGAATTTCTGTTCTAAGACCATTCGATGCACTGATTTGTTTCTTTCTATTTCTTATTCAGTTGAAACTGAAAATAGTGACGTAATTTCCAGCTTCAAATGACAAAAATATTTTACTTTGAACGTTTGATTGACTAACCGCTTACCACAATATATGTTATTATTCTAGTAGTATTCTATTTTGTGTGAATTTTGATATAAAACAAAGCAACAGAAAGAAATAATTGACATGCTACAAAAATATAAAACATTGTGTAGGCTTCTATTTTCTCGCTTTTTTCTATTCTGCATTGACTCGGCATGAAAGCTAGTATTATGATAAAGCTATAGCAGATTCTCTCAAAAGCAGTACATTTCAATGACTTCAATGCTGTGTCTGCTTACACTATCACATTTATATGTAGGGCAGTTAGACCATGGTGAAGCATCACAAAACGTATCGCAATGTACGACATATAACAGACGAGTTAAAAAGTAGCCAGTGTTCCAACGTAACCACCTTACTATATTAGTTAGTAGGCCTATAGGCGAGTTTTTGGAGGTTTCACGAGCGGACGCTGGCCCATGAATTTTAAACTAAGGGTGTAAATTCAATGACAGCGATGTATGTAAAATGTCTTCTACTTGTAGTTACTTTGTAGGTTGCCACGCTTTTCAGAGTGTATTTTACTTACTATTCATAATAATCTGTAAGGTTTTTTTATTTCTGATTTTGGCGCTGGCAACATTTTTATATTATGTGTTCAACTCTGATACGTTTTAAAAATATCAGCACTGTATAGGTACATCAATGTATTATAATATTTTACCACTAATATTGCATATACCCTGAAATGTGTATATAATATGGTAATAAAATTTGATTTGATTATTATGATTGAATGTTTATTTCATCACGCCTATTGCCAAACAGACACAATGTCAATAGTAACTTGTAAACAGCTAGTATAACAGCTGCATGGTCTGACTGTTGTGCCTCTTTCAGCTCTGTGCGAATAGTTGCCATCGTGACTATGCTGCACAATTGAGTTGCTGCATACGGACGTCAGATTCTGACGTTTAAAGTCGATCCCGGCACTGAAAGAATGAAATATTTATATTGGTCAGGGACCCATAACATAAATATTCAAATGAAGCGGAAAAAGCTAACTAAGACATTTATGATGATTTCAAATTGAAAAAAACCCTCTGGTCTCCATAATTTCTTTTAAAAAATTCAGCGTTTTTATCCTTAAAGCACTGATTTCGACTGGAGTAGACATTCCGCGCTTTTATTAGCACCTGTAAAACCCCTGATAACGAGCTGTTCACAGTAAAACATGCCTTCAATCTTGAAACACAGATATATATCGGGACTTACATTTTACAGATAACACACATTTTCAGACATTTGGAATTGTGTATCGCGGTAGCGAGACACAACTTCAAATGAATATTTTAATCGAATAGCTCAGTGATCTTACGGTAAAGGTTTAACCCCCTTGATCACTATAGTAGTGCTCTTCTGATTTAATTACTTGTGTGTGTGAGAATTTAAATTATATATCTTGAAGGGGTAAATATGCGAAACTGTTATTCGACATGACACAACTCCTAGTATATTTTATTCACTTAAAACTGTGGATTGCAGTAGCGAGACACAACTTCAAATTACTGAAAATGTAAATGTTATACTCTTACCTCTGGTGGGGGGGGGGGATAAATGATGCCATATGGCAGCGGGTCCATAGAGTTGTTGTCCGCATCAGCCCATGTTTAAATAGTTATCATTGTTGAGAAGAAATCAACGAAAAAATCAATCCGAGGTCACTGTTCAGCTGCTGTAAATGTCATTTATTGATTTAAAACATTATCTGAATACAATCTATGACCAAAATCAGTTAACAGGTCAACGCATCATCAGTAAATGAGCGCCGCAAATATCTCAATATCAAAGGATTGCCGCAAGGTTAGATTTTAGTATGCAATTATTTACTCTTGAAGTTGTTTTAATTTTTTAAATTTATATTTCGCAAAATTAAATAAAATATAACAATAAGTCATTGGCGAAATCAGTAGGCCTACATCTGTATAAAATACACTGACATTTTGTTATGAAATACGTTCAAAATATGGGTGTTGTTTCTAGCTGAAAGATTTGTCATTTTTAAATAATTAAAAATATTTTAGGTCAAAATATTTCAATATGATTACAAAAAATTCATGAATTCGCTTGCACGATGTTTTTTGAGAATTAAATACGTCCTTACACTAATAATATAATGTGTAAATTATTGTTTAATATACTGTACTTTTTACCCATGCATTAAATCCGCAGTGTTTTGACCTCAAATAACTCATCAACGCAAAAGGAGCAGAGCAGCAATGGCATCCTCATTGCTCGTGATCCTCCTGGTGGCAATGACTTGTACGGGTAAGTTAAGTTTACGCCTAGCTGCATACATAATCAAAGCAGCAATGGCATCCTCATTGCTCGTGATCCTACTGGTGGCATTGACTTGTACGGGTAAGTTAAGCTTGGGCCTAGCTCCATACATAATCAAAGCGGCAATGGCATCCTCATTGCTCGTGATCCTACTGGTGGCATTGACTTGTACGGGTAAGTTAGGTTTAGGCCTAGCAGCATACATAATCAAAGCGGCAATGGCATCCTCATTGCTCGTGATCCTACTGGTGGCATTGACTTGTACCGGTAAGTTAAGTTTAGGCCTAGCTGCATACATAATCAAAGCAGCAATGGCATCCTCATTGCTCATGATCCACCTGGTGGCATTGACTTGTACGGGTAAGTTAGGTTTAGGCCTAGCAGCATACATAATCAAAGCGGCAATGGCATCCTCATTGCTCGTGATCCTACTGGTGGCAATGACTTGTACCGGTAAGTTAAGTTTAGGCCTAGCTGCATACATAATCAAAGCAGCAATGGCATCCTCATTGCTCGTGATCCTCCTGGTGGCCATGACTTGTACGGGTAAGTTAAGTTTAGGCCTAGCTGCATACATAATCAAAGCAGCAATGGCATCCTCATTGCTCGTGATCCTACTGGTGGCATTGACTTGTACCGGTAAGTTAAGTTTAGGCCTAGCTGCATACATAATGAGTACATGTACATCAACAATTATATCAACCCGTTTACATGCTCTAATAAATTAACCATGGCATCGGAGGGACCTTACTTTAGACGTCAGAATGTGACGTCTATAGACGTCAAATTCTAACGTCTATAGACGTCACATTCTGACGTCTAAAGTCGATCCCCTCACTGCAATAATTAAAAATTTATGATGTCCGTAGACACATAACATAGAAAATGAAGCGGAAAGACCTAACTAAGACTATGATGCTGATTTCAAAATGAAACACCCCTTTTGTCTCCAGGGTTCGTACAAAAATATTCCAGCGTTTGAAATGTTAATTATTTATTTATATCCACTCGATTACCTGATATTGACGCAGATAGGCGCACAAGACTTGAGGTAATAAGTAGTTCTTTTTTTTTATTTAGTAGAAAACGGCATCTGATTTAAGCAGATATCGAAATAACATCATGCATTATAATAAACAAAAATCAGAACGACTGTATTTGTATGTGGAACTATGGAAACCATTCATTAATGGCTAGATACATGTTCAATCTAAAATGTATTTAAATCTTAATATAATGAAAATAAATAATATTAAACATAAAATATTCAAACATTTGTAAAGACATATGCGGTAGCGTCGTCTGAAATAAGTTAATCCCCATTAAGTTTAGCCCCTTGAGTTCAATTTAAATTTTAAGTCACTTGAAGCTGCGTTTCGCTTCCGCGATCCACAGCTTCAAGTGAGTGAACATTGCTTGTAATCTTTGCGTCTCACAATTTTTCAATGTCATATATTTCTATCTTTCGCTGTTAGAATCTGATAAATTAGCCTGAATCCGGTATACATCGTATGTGTGTTATTTCCTTCAATTTCAAAACAGTTTGTTTTTAATTAATGATACAGTGAATGTTATTCAAAGTTGTGATAATTAATACGATTGTATTTTTTAATTCCAGGTAATCTCTGCTACAATATCAACGTTGAGGAATGTGAGATGAGTGAGTTTTCTCATTTATTGAAAATAAAACTAACGTTGAATTTATTCTGATATAAAACCCTAGATGCTACCACTGACAACTAATAAATAAATCACTCGATTTAAAACAGTATACATATTGGTAAAACATATTCTTCAAGTATTCACACATTTGTGAAAATCTTAAAAAATCCTATATGTATACTTGTGTAAGAAGAATCAAATATTTATAACCAAATGTTTATGTTTTTGCCGTTTAAACGAAGCAAATATTCATTACCAAGTGTTTTATGTTTTGCAGTTTTGAACGAGGCATATCCTAATATGCTGACACCGCCTCAAGTCACGGATATGTGTGTCCAGATGTCAGAAGGTAGATTTACTATTAGCGGAAAGCTCTCACACCATATTTAGCAATGCATTCAATCTCACATCGCTAATCCGACTATAGTCGTTTTTAATGCGTTTTATTATATGATCAGTGTTATTTAAATCAATGTTATTCGGAACGAAATAAAAATATTTCGTCTGAAACTAGACAAATATAAATAATTTTCAGTTGTGAAGTTGTGAAAAAGGTGTGATCCTTTCATTGAACGAGTGTTGAATTTCTCATGCCTCACTCAAACACCATTTGCATATGATACAGGATCAGAATAGAATTTAAATGTACACCTTGTGTAAATAATAAGTGAACTGCATATGTTTCTTATATATACGATTCCGGTGTCATTTTATTTAGGACAAATAGTGCTTTTCACATTCAGTTTATTGTTGTCCTGTCGCTGTAAAGATGTTCTTGTTTTATACAGATGTTACACTTATAAAGCGCAACCTGGGGAGATGTATCAATTCAGGTGAGTTAACCCTGATTTTTTGTAAAAACCAGGGAGACGAAAGGGGTTTTTTTCTATTTGAAATCATCATAAATGTCTTAATTAGCTCTTTCTGATTCATTTGAAGCCCTATGTTATGGGTTTACGGTCATTATAAATATTTTACTCTTACAGCGCAGGGATCGACTTTAGACGTCAGAATCTGACGTCTATAGACCTCGTGCGTGGGGTCGATTTTGGACGTCAGAACCTGACGTTTACAGACCTCAGATTCTGACGTCTAAAGTCGATCCCCGCGCTGTAAGTGCTAAATATAGCCATGTTTTATCTCATGGTAGTCCATGTGCTCATAGTCCTTCACAATTATATATTATACGTTTTAACCTTTAGGGAACCGATGTCGGCTAAAATCATATTTCATTATTTTCATTGTCACTTGTTTTCCAATTTTTTTTTAATCTGTGGCACAATTATTGGTAGTAACTATTTTTTTTTAATTAGTAAAATGTTATTTTAATAGCTTATTCCAAGAGTTGAAGCAGGTGGAAAACCATGATTTGGAAAAAAATATATAAATGGAGATATTTGCTTAGTTACTTGTAAATGACTACTGCGATAAAAATGTACAACTTAAATAAAAATATCAACAATTCAGAGTTAACCCTGAGTTTATCAAATGTATAATAAAAACAGCTGTGAAATGAGCTATGTGATTTATTTGTATAAAATAGATATCTGTGCTGCATACTTAATTTTATATTAAACTACAGTGAGGTTTTATATTGTTGTAAAGAAAAGTCAGTTACATAATCAGTACTACATATCACATCTTGGTAATGCACGTATTGTGTATTCCTATGTTCACAGAGAAGTTTGTCAACACAATCCCAAGATCCGAGAAAAAACTTTTCTGCATAATGGAGAGATTAATGAAAAGTAAGGAAACGTTGATAAGTTATATCGTTTCGTAGTATTAATTTGGCATCCGAAACAAATATGCATTCCCATATTTAATACACACTTGATTTTAAAATACCATACAATTTGTTTGTACACATTAAATGCAATGGTGGATTTTTTTTATCAAATACCTCTTCACTGGAAATGTTAACACATGATATATGATTTATTTTCTGTTTCTACAGAAGGCGTGTTCAGAATTCCCCAGCAATTGCAGGAAACTAATCCTAACGTGTGCCCTTACAACAGTGGCAATATCTGCTGGCCGGGAAAATAACCATTGTGACCTCGTCTGACTTCACCTGACCTAAATCAACGCCCTTGACCTAGTCTAGTCTGAATTCATCAAACCCAAATCAAGGCCCTAGACATATCCCAGTCTGAATGTTAGGGTTAGGGTTAGGAGAGGGACATGGCGCAATGGTTAGAGCGTGGCGCTCTGCCGATGTCGCTGCCTGCCGTGCGGTTTCGAGTCCCGCTTGGTGCAGGAATTTCAGAGAAATATCATGTTTCTCCCCTCTCAATCTTGGGACATTGTTAAGATGCTGTGTCCTTGGGCAAGGCACTTCACCCTCAAATGCTTCACTTGACTCAGGTGAAAATGAGTACCTGGTAGGACAGAGATGACAATGTGTACGATGAGTTCAATGCGCCGAAACGGCTGCAGGACTGTATGCTCTCCGTGGAGTTGAAGTGGCACACGAATGAACAGGTCCAGTGACCAGGGGGTAAGATGTAAAGTCGGATGATAGGTCTTCAGACTTGATATCAGACTATAAACCTGCACCTTTACCTTTGAATTCACCTGACCCAAATCAACGCCCTTGACCTATGCTAGTCAAAATTCACCTCACCCAAATCAACGCTCTTGACCTATTCTAGTCTAAATTCACCTCACCCAAATCAACACTCTTGACCTATCCTAGTCTGAATTTACCTCACGCAAATCAACATCCTTGACCTATCCTAGTCTGAATTCACTTGGACTCAAATCAACGCCCTTTGACCTATCCTAGTTTAAATTCACCTGACTCATATCAACCAGGGTTGGGGCCAAGTACATCGGCACTTGTACTTACCTGTACTTAAGTACATTTTTTCGAGTACTTGCTTGTACTTTGTACTTGAGCTTCAAAAATGTACTTGTACTTGTACACAATTACATTACGAAGTACTTGGTACTTGAAGACAAGTACATTGTAAGTACATCCGTTTTGTTAAAAAAATATATTATAATTTATTTTTGAGTTATTCAATGCAATAATTTTGATAATTAAAATTTTTAAAAAAACAACTAAACAAATTTAGTTTATCTAGATGTATCAGTGTAAAGCGTTATCACACATGAGCCGTCCAGATGTACTGATATAATTGTTAAAAAAACACACAGGCGTAACATCAATGGTTATCGTCCATCGTTGTCTACCACAGCTATGCACCATCCTGACCCGGCAAAAACGAGATATTAACCCAGTGTTGGTTTATTGCTGGGTCAGCGTTGCGAATGATGGCTTAATATTGAATCGACATCGGGTAAACGTCTCGTTTATGCTGTAGAAGGGGGAGCTTTCATTGTTTGCGCGATTACCTCTTATAAAACTCTATAATTGCGAGGGTCATCTATGTTCACGTTTCGAAAAGTACTGTTCAATCAATATTTTAACATGAAAGCATTGCAATTATATTTTATTGGTCTGGGAAATATAGTGTCGCCTGTTGTGGTAAAATGATTACAATTACGCCGCATAATAAAAATAAAAAATTTGCAATGTACTTGGGTAGTACCCAAGTACATTTAGCAAAACCCTGTCTTGTACTTGTACTTGAACATTTTTAATGTACTTTCACTTGTACCCAAGTACTGAGTCGATGTATTTGCCCCGAACCTGATATCAAGGCCCTTGACCTATCCTAGACTGAATTCATCTGATCCAAATTAACGGCCTTGACCTATTCAACTATCTTCACATCATTTTAGAAACCACCCTGAAATTCAAGATATCTTCTATAACAAGAGCTACTTTCATTTTAAAATTAGTTAAAATCCTTGTCCTACTAAATTGTTTCCTTTATAGTATTCATCATTTTAAGCTGGAATTGCTAAAACAATTTCCAGCTTTAAATGATGAAAAATATTACAATTTTTTTTTTTAAGTATACATCTCCAAATTTAATTATTATTTGATTAACTGAGCATCTAGCACAAATTATAATTTCCATTTCAGTGACATATAATCCTGTTTAAAATCTGTTTGAAACCGTATATACGGGCGCAGCAGGCAAGGGTTCAGCACGTACTTGTTGTTAATGATTACGGAAATAACACATATCAGTAGCATTTGTTCATTCGTTGATCGTCTAAGAATTGAATTCATCGATGTGTATTAATGTGATAAATAATTCTGCAATAAAACCATTTGTTTGTTGCGTATTTTATTTTAGAGCGACATTGTTCACTGAGCGATTAAAGAGGAAAAACAATTGTCTTTTCACATTGGTTGAGCACAAAACTCTAATAATATTTGTCATTTAAATCACAACTGAATGACGGTTGTGATTGGCTTAAATTTTGAATAATAGTTTTTGTTGGCAAATTGATTCACCTTGATAAATTTATTTTATTACTCACTTGATTGTTTCTCGCTACAGTGACCCACAAATTAAAGTGGATGAAAATATACACAATTTAAGTTAAAAGATTTTCTGAAATGCCTTCTAGAAATTCACGAAAGATTCAGCGTATTCGCCCGATGGCTAGACAATAATGTGCAAAATTTCTCGAAAATTAGTTCAGATCTGACTGAGAAATCGACGAAATTCATTCAATGAAATAATATGAATCTGACTATAGCAAATTTATTGCTTTTATTTTCTATGCGAATTGCTTTGTCAAAAGGGCAAATAAAATGAATAAAAACAGTCGAATCTGACGTCTAAAGACGAACGTACGTCTAAGGAAGTCAGAATTTGACGTCTATAGACGTCACAAATCAGACACATGACGTTGATTCAATGGTGGTTTGACATTGGTCTAACGTCGTAGACGGTGGACCAAAGTTAAACCAACAAGGATTCAAAGTATTGTGTCTGCTGAGCAGATTCTGTCGTCTAATGTCGATCCCCGCAATAAAAGAAATAAAAATCAAGGATGCCGTAGACCCATAACATAGGTATTCAAATGGAGCAGAGATAGCCATTACTTGTTGTGCGTGGCCTAGTGGACATACCTTGGCTGCAGAACAAGGTATTGACTCCGAACCTACAGTGCACAAGAGGATCTCACTCTTGGAAATATGCACCCATCCTCCCCCATAATGACCCCATCAAATTTTCCTTCATTCCACGCACAATTATTGCATGGAATGCACTACCCTCAGTAGTTGTTGACTGTACCTCCCTGAACTCATTCAGGGTGGCACTCTCAGATATGTAACCACATAACTACAGTTTTTAATCTGTACCATTTTTGTTACAGTTAACTGCACAAATTTCACCTTTTCACTTTTAATTTTGCGCAACCAACATTACCGGCAGATAATACTCTGTGTCAAGAATGATTGCTGTACTAGAAGAAGTGTTACATCTTCTCAGACAGCAACGTAATAGTGGGCCACCGTTTGCCAACCACCGAATGCCACCGGTTGCCGGTGGTGGCCCACCACACGGATGTCCAGCTGACAGCGGGTGGCCCACTAGCTACATTGTTTGCCAGTGGTGGACCACCGGTGGTCCATGAGTGGCCATCAGTGGCAAATCGCACCCTCTGATTGCCGCCTGCGTGCCACTGGTGGTCCACCAGTGGCTTCTTTGCCGCTCATAGCCACTGGTGGACCACTGGAGTGATGTTGTCTGGGTTACAGTGCCTACTCTTTTTGATCTATACCCAGAAATCAACGTAATGGTGGGCCACCGGTGGCCTACCACCGAATGCCACCAGGTGCCAGTGGTAGGTGGCCCACCATGCACAGATGTCCAGCTGATAGCGGGTGGCCCACTATAGCTACATTGTTTGCCGGTGGTGGACGGACTATCAGTAAGGCGTGACTGCTAAATAAACCATCCTACCACAAATTCTTAAGCTAATGATTCTCATTATATCATCAGTTATTTCAATTAATGTGCTTCTCAGATTTACAACAAAGACAGATTTGGCCTAATATAAGTTTTGTTTTTGAAACAGGTCATTATAATAATAATAATAATAATAATAATATCTTTATTTCAAGAGGGTAAACCAAATGAGCATTCACCCATCTTCGTTGGGGCCCTCAAAACAATATATATACAAAATACATTATATATACAAAATACATGAAATGAATATAAACGGAAAAAAATAATTTATAGTATGTACAGACAAACATGATGAGCGAAGTACAATAAAATAATAAATTTACTATGGTTCTTGACTATTTACGTTAAAGGTAGTTAGCTTAGATATATATATATTTTATTGGCATGGTTAGTTTGGATGTAATCACATACAGAAATAAAATATTAGGTGGCATTGCCATAATAAAACACAGGATGCTTTGAAAATGTTGACTACATAAAGTATAATTAACTGGCATTAACAAGATATTAAGAAAGATGTTTCCCGCACCAAAACCAGAGATCAAATAGCTAGGGGAGGACGGGGCATGTTCGAACCCTTAAGACATAATGCATTACTTTTCACTAGCTAATTACCTAAATCACTCATTATTGTATACATATAGTGCTTTCACAGGTGTGATGCCCCACTAAAATTTATAGCTAGTTGTCTTGTATATTTTAAAAAATATAGCGCAAAATGTGATTACAACCAGACTGGTCCGACATGCCCCGCCTCTGGGGCATGTCCGACCAGTACCGTTCGAACATGCCCAGGTTATTAAAGTGCAATACAACAAAGATAATAATTGGCAATCCTTTGTATTTTGTTATTGCATTTTGCATAAATAGCAACAGTGTGATGTTGCCCTTCACAAGGTAGCAGCACATTGTCAGTCTCCCAAAACGTTGTCAGCAGTGGGCAATGGCAGTTTGTCCTGGCGGCATTTATCACGGTTATCCACCAACAGCCCGGTTACCAGACAAAACAGCATGTGTTGTATGAAAAAATGTGATAATGTGTGGCTGAGTGAGTGCCAGCATGTATGGGTGAGAGTGGACATGTGTAAATAGGATAAACTATGTTGCAATTATGACCACTGGTTGTGAGGCTAGTTCGGGGCATGTTCACACCCTTCCCGGAGCACATCCGAACGCGTTTGAACGTGCCCCGTAATGCCATTTCAGCTTCAACCCCAATTATTGCCCGTACCCCTTGTGATGGTTCAAAATACTTTCCCTGTATGTTGTATACCTCTGTGTTCTACTTATAGAACAACAAATGGTTACTTAACTACTAAAACTGTAGTTCACACAGTATTTAGAAAAATTAACCTGAATAACATAAAATGAGACGAAAATCACGTATTTGAATCGAGAGCAAAACAAAAAACTGTAGCTGATGAATTTTGGGAGAAACAGGGACTTAGGGAAGAGATACATCATGAATTATATTTTTAATTCACCAGGTGGCCCTCAATTCTGCTTGAATTGTTTGAATTTAGCAAATGTTTCAGATTTTGTTATATTCTCTGGTAGTGCATTCCAAATAATTACGCCTGTATAGGAAAATGATTTGTGATGTGTTCTAGGAACGAATAATTTGTTATTTGTTGAAGATCTTAGGGAATATTTTGTGTGATCTTTAATATTAGTAAACAGTGTCTGTATATATTGGGGTGCACTACCAGTTACAGCTTTATAGACTAGACTGACCTGTTTAAATTTTACAATTTCATCAAAGGGTAACCATTTGAGCTCTTGAAACATGTGTTTGCTTGGTGTTAAAGGAGGTGCTTCTAATATTAATCTTGCAGCTTTCTTTTGAATTTTCTTTATCTTACTTTGATTTTCTTTTGAACAAATGCCCCAAACTGAGCTGCAATATTCAATTAGTGGTTTGACATTATAATCATAAAATGTAATTCTAATTTCTAATGGTAAATATTTCCTATTTTTCTTAAGAATGAATAATCTATAAGAGGTGCATTTTTTAACCTGAGCAACCTGCATACACCAGGAAAGTGTTTTATCTACAATAACACCTAATAATTTAGTACTATCTACTTCGTCAATCATTGTATTGCTTATCTTTACATTTTCAAAATGGTTGGTAGCCTTTTGTTGAGAATTTGGTTGACTATTTGAGATAAATAACGTTTTAGTTTTTTTTATGCTCAATACCATTTTGTTACATATGCACCATTTATTCAAACTATTTGCACAGTTTTGCACTTGATCAATTATTTCATGTTTGGATTTGTTTCCCGCACTCGCAACGGCATCGTCTGCAAATAGATTTATGTCGCTCAAGTGTTCTTCTAGAGATATATCGGTAATGAATACAAGAAACAGGAGTGGCCCAAGTAGGCCCTATAGATCCTTGGGGCACTCCGTATTTAATGGTCTGACTTTGTACCATTTATTCCCACCAGCTGTTCCCTATTATTGAGGTAAGATTTAAACCATTGTAGTGAGGCATGATTACATTTGTGAATTTCAAGTTTTTCGATTAATAGATCGTGATCTACTAGATCGAAAGCTTTGCATAAGTCTATAAGCAACAACCCAATTTGATTGTCTTTATTTAGTGCTGACAGCCAGGTATCTACCATAAGGGTAAGTGCAGTTTCACATGAATGATTTGCCCTAAAACCAGATTGTTTTTGATGAAGTAAATTGTAGGACGTCATATATTCATAGAAATGAATTGCGACGTGTTTTTCTAAAATTTTAGAAGTTATTGGTAAAATTGATATGGGGCGATAATTGCAAATGTCTTCCTTCAAATCTCTTTTGTGGATTGGGGTAACTCTTGCCATTTTCCAAGTGTCTGGGAAGCACCCCGTTTTAATGCTGAAATTGCAAATTTTTACTTTTGAATTTGTTATATAAGGAGCTGTTAATTTTATAAATCTAGCACTTATATCATCATGCCCTGTCGATTTGTTCCCTTTCATCTCATTAATGTACTTGAAAACAAACCGGTGACTAATTAAAGGAATTTTAAAACAATTATTTGGAGGAACTCTCTGTTCAATTAATTGCTCAAGTTTAATTGGACAAAAAGTATGAGTTTGTTGTGAAAGTACAGTGGCATATTTGGCTCCAATATTTACAAAATTATAGTTAAATAAGTTGACAATATCTTTCACATTTTCAGTAATGATTCCTTTGTGTCTCATTTTATTTATTTTATCATGATTGGCATTTTTAACTCCCAGGTCATTAAAACATTTTACTAATTCACGTGGGTCATTCTCACATTTATGTATTTTTCATTTATAAAATGTAGTCTTACTATTTCGTATCATTAATTTACATTTATTACGAAGCTTTTTGTATTCAGC
Organism: Flabesymbios commensalis; assembly: GCA_964017125.1. Classification (NCBI taxonomy): domain Eukaryota; kingdom Metazoa; phylum Annelida; class Polychaeta; order Terebellida; family Flabelligeridae; genus Flabesymbios; species Flabesymbios commensalis. Next base: position 127,827 of record OZ024907.1, on the reverse strand, counting down.
ATTATCATGTCTCTTTTTCTCAAAGTCTCATGTCTCTTTTTCACAAAGTCTCAATTTTTAAGGCCATTGCTTCTAAAATGATTATTGAGGAGTATTGAAAACACTGACCAGGTTCTGGAACCTGTCAATCCGGTCAAAATCCGTCCCTGGTTCCGGGACAAAATTCCTCTTGTGCAAAACAATTAACAGGCCTAATTTTGGTAGAAGATTCCAACATCACACAAGCTGCTATTGAATCCAAAACAGCATATATATCCGACGTTCTTGTTCAACCCGTTATGTGTCGCTATTTATCATACACTTTATTGCAGCATCTTGTGAATCCAGGATTTTTTTTTTTTTTCAAATAGTCTACTTTTTATATAATTTTTCATGAGATGTGGCTTGTTACCACTTTTTCGGGTTTATGATTATTTTAATTTTACTATACATAACCGTAAATTATTGACGATATGACTATGAGATATTTCTATGTGGTTGAAGTTCTTTGTATCATGATTATTTTTTATGATCCTTTTATCGCTCATGCTTAATTTGTCCAAAGTGACAAAACAAAGGCAATATCCTAGTTGGTATCAGGACGCTTCGGCCCTTTGCCAACTCGGCCCCCACCAACTCGGTCCCCTTACAGTATACCAGCTCGGCCTCCTACCAACTCGGCCCCCTGTACTGTAGACACATATCTTGCCTTTAGTTTTCCAACTCGGCAGCACCGTACTTGTAGACATACAGGTTAGTGAATATTTACATTCTCTGTTATACAGCTTACCAACTGTGATATGCATAAAAGGGGGCCTAAAGTATTTAAATGCTTTGGTGAATAACTAAAACAGAAATGTGTGCGGATAAAATGTAGATACAAATGTAGATAAAATCATAGATCTCTAGATCTATGGATAAAATGTTGCAGAGATAAAAAGTAACAGACAAAAATAGCACAGCACTCACTAGGACGTAGTTACTATAAAGACATTTTATATTAAATGCACAATAATAATAGGCCCTACAGTTGATGATTAAATATACATTTACTGTTCAGTTAATAGTAATAATCCTGTTCAAATACAGACATATCTACGTATACCGGTATTTAAAGATAGTAAGTTAGAAACTAACTGGATAAAATAGAACACGGACGAGACGTAACAAGGATAACAAGTAACATGAAATTAGTACAATAACGGATATATTATGTCCCTCCCAAACTGTGTAAGAGAGATAAAAGTAACAGTAAAAAAACGCGATCTAAAAGTTGCAGGGATCAAAAGTATCAGTTGATTAAAATTTGTGAGGTAATAGTACAATTATTCAGTTTATACATTATATATTATTTACCTCCATGACACAAGGATAAAAAATAATAGATAAGTAGTAAACTAACGGTTTAATTCAATTTGTATAGTACAATTGTCTTATCCCTGTGTGAAAGACATAAAAATAACAAGGATTAGAAGTGAAGTAGTGAAGTTTGCATATTAAATATTAGTTTCTTTAACTTAAAATAGAAGTGACAATGTAAGTGAAAAAATTGGAAAATAAATACAATTTTTACATTGCTTTTAGAACATTAATTACATGATATAACCGTGAATATCCATGAGTAATTCGAAATAACACAAAAGTTAGGAGCGATGCCATCACTTATTGAACTGTAAGAAATAACATTAAGGTCATTGTGCGCAATGTGTAATTACATATATATTTAAAGTATTTAATGATTTAATTTAATATGTCACTGCTTTCCCGTGAGTTCATGATTGACAGCTCTGTGCTTACGCTGATTGGTTCAGATCCCCCCTCTTTCTCCGACACCTCCCATGTCAAGGGCAGGTGATTGACAGCTAAATATACTCTCGTATAATCTCGTCATGTAATACTTTACGAGAGAATGTGTTATGTTAATCCACAGTGAATTAACCCTTCCGCCGATTTGTATAAAACAAGACATATTAAGTCCACAAACAAATTTTCATTTAAAATATATGCTGTCTGTTCGAAATATTATATATAGGCTACGATATCGTGCTAAAAACATAATAGATAGATTTTAATATAGGCCTATTAATAATATCTTGTCCCTGAATCTTGAAGTCCCGGCCAGTTGATTGTATTGATATACATTAGGCCTATAGTCTATGTGGATATAAATATAGGAAATTCTTATTTATTATTTTATTGTTCTTACTAGTTATCATGGTTATGATGTGTTAGTATACGACAAAATCACATTTACTTTAAAATGTAATAATCGGCACGTCCAATAGAGTAGCGGTAGCATGCAAAATGTGCTTTAATCGTGTTGAAGTGTTGCCGCTAATTGTCTCACCGTTACGCCTGTGTAGACACACCCTTGTCACGCCAACAACACGAAAGACACACCTCTCAACGGCTTGGTTAGCTAATTATCTTCGACTGCAAGTGTACATATTGTTTTTAGTTTTGTCACACTATCTGATTATTACTAAGGGTTTATATATACACAAAGATATAATGTTAGTGGCGGCATGGTGTTAACTTGCACTGATACGAAGTACAGCTATGTTAAATCACCACCTCTGAATTAAGAGGCACGATGTGTACCAAAACGAAGTTCAGTTTTTTCTATTGAACACACATTGAAAACTAATTTCTTGAATAATAAAAACAAAATACTTTTATATATAGACATAGATAAATTATTAAATAAAAAACCTAGGCAATAAAATAAATTGTGTGTGTCATTGTTATCAGATTTATTGTATCTACTATTTCACTATACTTCACCAGGCACAAAACCACTATCAGAATTAAAGGTAACGTATTCAGTATTTGTGAGTATAATGGAAGTTATTACACACTGCCACATTGAATAATCGAGATGTTTTTTGTCTAAGCACAGTTTTAATTATTTCTATAACGATATATACTGAGTTTCTGTCATTTCGTGCCTATATTGGTTAATATTTCAAATAAAAATGCAAAATACGTTTAATCCATGACTTATTATTAAAACACGGCCTCTTCGGATCTGCATGTTTAATTTGTTGGTTTATTTGAACTTCGCTTCAGTTATTTCAACGATATCCTCTACAAAAACAAAGTCAGCTAATTAAACTACAATGTATTTGTTAGTGGCGCCACGTTATAAGTGTGCGATAATTTACGCCAATCAAAAGAGAGATATTATTCAACGCCAATCAAAAGAGAGATATTATTCAAAATCTATCGAAGCCAACAAAAACAACCCGAAAATGCTGTCTAAATTGTTTAAAGAACTTAGTAACAAACCTGCGAACTCTAGCACCATTGCATCTATATCATATAATAGTAAAACATACACAAATGACAGCGACATAGCTAATATATTCAACAAACATTTTACTAACGTGGCCGATAAATATTTAAGTCGCCCACGAAAAGACAGCACACACCTACCAAACATGCAACTTCTCAAAGAATTTATCAAGGGCAAACTTCCAGTAGGGAATATTTATAAAATACCATTGATAACAGAGCATTTTGTCATGAAATTTATCAGTCAACTTGATTCAAATAAAGCTACAGGAAAAGATAATATATCTGCAAAGATTCTAAAACTTTCTTCCCCCATAATTATTAAACAGATTTGTGATATTTGTAACCATAGCATTCGCCATAACACATTTCCTGCGGATTGGAAAATAGCTCGTATTTCTCCTCTTCATAAGAGAAATTCTACTCAAGATCCTGAAAATTACAGACCCATATCTATATTACCACTTATGTCCAAAATTTTAGAAAAACATGTGTATAATTCTCTTTATGAATTTCTAAGCGTAAACGATTTATTTTCGTCAAAACAGTACGGATTTCGCAGTAATCATTCTTGTGAAACTGCACTCAAACATTGATAAATACTGAATGCTTGTTTGTGATTTATTACTATTGACATTCAAATTGTCATTAAATATAGGCCTACGTTTTTATCTATAGTCATGATAGTCGGACTCACATTAAGGGCGAAATTTATTCACCCTGGCTGGTGAATATATTATCGTAGGAAGGGGCCGAGTTGGCAAACCAATGGGCCGAGTTGGTAAACCCTAGGGGGCCGAGTTGGTAAGGGGGCCGAGTTGGTAAGGGGGCCGACTTGGTAAGGGGGCCGAGTTGGAAAAGGACCGAAGCGTCTGGCATTCTAATTTCATCCTAGTTTAGGCCCACCCTGGGTTCAATGTATTAAGCCCTCCTGACAGGTGAAGACCATAAAAATATACTTATGTATGTTCTGTGGTGAAGACTATGGCCTTATCTGCTTATGGGTGATGAAATTCTGTAATGACAACGAAAGATTAGTAGGGATATACATCAATTAAATCAATAGTGTTTTATAATATTTCACATTCCCGTCATTTAGTAAAACGTAATGTCTCATTTATTATAACTAGCTAAATGACGGTCATATTTATATAACATTTCCGTCATTTAGTAGAACGTAATGTCTCATTTATTATAACTAAATGACTGTCATATTTGTATAACATTTCCGTCATTTAGTAAAATGTAATGTCTCATTTATTATAACTAAATGACGGACAAATATATATAACATTTCCGTCATTTAGTAAAATATAATGTCTCATTTAATATATAACTAAATGACGGTCATATTTATATAACATTTCCGTCATTTAATAAAACGTAATATCTCATTTATTATAACTAAATGACGGTCATATATTTAACATTTGCGTCACTTAGTAAAACGTAATGTCTCATTTATTATAAATAAATGATTAAATGTTGGCCCCGCGTCGCACAACGCCTGTCAACATTAATCCGAAATTGTCTAAATGTTTTGTCTCAGGTAAAAACACTCACAGCCACATTGTACCTTAACTGCTCAGTCGACGATAACCCTTTACATACTACTTGTCAATTATCCACTCATTTAGATATCGCAGGTGGGCCTAATCCCGTAGTAGTACTACTACCGGAATAGGCCCACCTTCAGCCACTTACATATGGGAAGTGGGCCTAAACTTATAAACCCATTAAATCCTAACAAAAACATCAAATTGTTTAAAATTTCCCATTTACCCCCAAAAATTATCCAAGCCCCGATTTGCTGTTTATTCCCGGGCCCCAATAGAAAACCCTTTTCCCCAGGGGGTCTTTTCCCCCAAGGCATATCAATAACATTACAGTTTAAAAATCGTAGAATATTTCCTTTATATACTACTACCGGATTAGGCCCACCTACCATACCTAAGTGACTGAAGATGGGCCTGATCCGGTAGTAGTACTACTACCAGACAGACAGACAGACAGATATTTTATTGACAGAAAAGAAAAGTCATTACAGACTTATTTGTCATAGAAATGAAAGAGATATATGTACATGTATATACAAGATTGTTAGTTTGTTAAAATCATATGATAATATACATGGTATGATATACACAGCTAAAATCATGTTAAGTGGCATTGCCAGAATAAAAACTGGGTATTTCGATAATATAAATGACTACTACTAAAAATGAATTAAAAGGCATTGCCAAGTTAACATAGAGGTCTATCATTTTGTTTCCCGCACCAAAACCAGAGATAAAATAGCTACTACGTATGACATACTAATTATATATAGTAGCAAAAAAGACACTCTGGAAAGCGTAGAAACCTAAAATATATACAAGTGCATGATTATGCTACAGTAACTGGAGTATACAATAAGCCAATGGTAAAAATCATATGGTATTTTTTAAAATTAAATATAATATCATGCAAGTACAATAAATATGGCATAAACAGGTAGCTCCGTGTCATGTGACCATGCAAGCACAGTCGCTATGAGCGCGGAGATTCCCTGAGATTGACTAGTGGTGCAAACTTAACGACGTAATAACAGTAGTAATGGCGGTTAAAAATTATTTGTGCAATTCACACAGGACATCGCCCTCGCACAAAAACATTAAGCCTTTTTATAATTCACTATATTGTTTAATTTATACTGTTTCGATCACGACCTAGTTAGAACCACATACTCGGAGTTACAATCGAAGAAAAACATTCCCGACCTCATGGAGAAAATCAGTTGACTTAGCAACTCTGAAATCCTCCATAAGGCCCCACCTCGTCTGATAACAAAGGCGACGGAAACGTCCCTAACCGGCCCCAAAAAGCCAAATAATAAGATCCGAGAGCAACAACCGTCTTGATATGTGGTAATACCCAAGTCAGATCATGAGGGCATGATAATATGAATAATATAGCGACAGGTGACAGATTTATTATACTCAGTAGTTTTAGCCCTTAATTTGTTTAAAGCAACCATAAATAAATTGCGCTAGTGACTTCACCACTGTTATGTCTCTAGATGTCATAATTCCTAGAAACATTTCATTTGTCGGTTGTATATTGATAATTGCGGCTACAGAATTATACAAGATTTCGCGTTCATTCTTCATAGCGCAACAGTGGAGAAGAAGATGTATTTCATCGTCAATTTCGTTTAATTGACACCTTGTGCATATTCGCTGATTTTTTGGAGTGATTGGATTATTGAATCGTCCTCTTTCTATATTTAGATCATGTGAGCTCATTCGATATCTCGCCATTGCTGTTATGAGGTGGTTCCCCCTTATGTGCAAGATATATGGTTCAACACAGAAATATTTTTTTACTAATGCATATGTGCGCAGCTTACTCGAGCTCTCAATATCTTTTCTCCACTGCTGTGTAAATATTCTAACTATTGATTCTTTAAATGAAAGCATGAATTTATTTGTATCCCCAATATTCTGTGATTCCCAAGTTTGATCAAGCCCGGTTCGTTCGAGGACAGAGCGAATACGGGAACACCAGTTCGTGAAGCCAATGGCATCTAGCTCAAGTAGCATATTGTAGGCATTTCTGACTGGATGGCTCCGAGATAATTTTAGAATTCTACACCAATATTTTACAGCTTTTATGTGTTGCCGGATGATCAGTGGAAATCGACCCGTGTCCCCATATATTGCAGGAGTAGGTGTTTGCTTTCTAACGCCAAGTGTGGATTTAATAAATTTTAGATGGATTTTTTCCAGATCGTTAACATCATCGCCTGTATACCATATATCACTTCCATATTCTAGTATGGGCAATATTTGGCAATCAAATACCTTGAACGCAATAGTGGGTGACAATTTACCGACCACAGGACGGGACTGTTTACGTAGAGCAAAGATTGCTTTCCCAGCTTGGGAAGCAAGATGAGAAAAAGTTTCTTTTAACACGTTATTAGCGGACTTGGTGCTATACACTACACCAAGGTATTTATATTGTTCAGCCTTTTCTATAATGTTATCACCATAGTGGAAGCTTCCGCATACTGTTGTGTAACGTTCATTAAAGATAAGAACTTTTGTTTTAGGAATGCTAACTATGATATGCCATAGGGAAGCATATGGATACAGGGCAGTTAGCTGTTTTTGTAATCCCTCGGCAGATTCTGAAAAAAGGACAAGGTCATCTGCAAATAACAGATATACCATTAGTAAGGTGTCCACAGCGATACCTTGATCTTGGTCAAATGATGCGGATATGTCTTGTAAAAATTCCGTGAATAGTTTGGGACTGAGCATACCGCCTTGTAGAACCCCAAATTCGCTTTTTAATATGTCACTGATACGCGAGTCCCATTTTACACGGCACTCTGCTTTAGAAAACATACTTTTTATTATGTTTAGCAAATTGCCGTCTATTCCCCTGTTCAATAATTTGTAGTATAATGCTGTTCTATCAATATAGGCCCACCTACAGTCACTTAGATATGGTGGGTGGGCCTAAACTTATACACCCTTTAATTCCCATAGAAAATGTTTAAAATTGTTTTAAATTTTCCATTTACCCCCAAAAATTATCCAAGTCCCTATTTGCTGTTTATTCCCGGGCCCCAATAGAAAACCCTTTTCCCCAGGGGGTCTTTTCCCCCAAGGCATATCAATAACATTACAGTTTAAAGATTGTAGAATATTTCCTTTATATACTACTACCGGATTAGGCCCACCTACCATATCTAAGTGACTGAAGGTGGGCCTAATCCGGTAGTAGTACTACTACCGGAATAGGCCCACCTACAGTCACTTAGATATGGTGGGTGGGCCTAAACTTATACACCCTTTAATTCCCATAGAAAATGTTTAAAATTGTTTTAAATTTCCCATTTACCCCCAAAAATTATCCAAGCCCCTATTTGCTGTTTATTCCCGGGCCCCAAAAGAAAACCCTTTTCTCCAGGGGATCTTTTCCCCCAAGGCATATCAATAACATTACAGTTTCAAGATTGTAGAATATTAGCTTTATATACTACTACCGGATTAGGCCCACCCACCATATCTAAGTGACTGAAGGTGGGCCTAATCCGGTAGTAGTACTACTACCGGATTAGGCCCACCTACAGTCACTTAGATATGGTGGGTGGGCCTAAAGTTATCCAGCCTTTAATTTGCATAGAATATGTTTAAAATTGTTTTAAATTTCCCATTTACCCCCAAAAATTATCCAAGCCCCTATTTGCTGTTTAATCCCGGGCCCCAAAAGAAAACCCTTTTCTCCAGGGGGTCTTTTCCCCCAAGGCATATCAATAACATTACAGTTTAAAGATTGTAGAATATTAGCTTTATATACTACTACCGGATTAGGCCCACCCACCATATCTAAGTGACTGAAGGTGGGCCTAATCCGGTAGTAGTACTACTACCGGAATAGGCCCACCTACAGTCACTTAGATATGGTGGGTGGGCCTAAACTTATCCAGCCTTTAATTTGCATAGAAAATATTCAAAATTGTTTTAAATTTCCCATTTACCCCCAAAAATTATCCAAGCCCCTATTTGCTGTTTATTCCCGGGCCCCAAAAGAAAACCCTTTTCTCCAGGGGGTCTTTTCCCCCAAGGCATATCAATAACATTACAGTTTGAAGATTGTACAATATTAGCTTTATATACTACTACCGGATTAGGCCCACCCACCATATCTAAGTGACTGTAGGTGGGCCTATTCCGGTAGTAGTACTACTACCGGATTAGGCCCACCTTCAGTCACTTAGATATGGTGGGTGGGCCTAATCCGGTAGTAGTACTACTACCGGAATAGGCCCACCTACAGTTAGTAACATATGGGAAGTGGGCCTAAAATTATAAACCCTTAAGTTATCCAAAATAACCAAACAACCAACCAATTTTTTTTTAATAAACAAAATGCATACAACAATACCCGTCATTTAGTTTAATATTCACTATATATACAAACATGTCAAAAATCATACTACGGTACTTGATAGGCATACATATATGTTGAACATGGAAGGAGCTGCAAATGGAAGTATAATATAGAGAGACATGTCACATATAATTATTTGCATAATTTAGTAAAACAATTTACAACATGAAGGGTTAATCAAGCGAATGTCAGTGTGTTTGTTTGACAATAGTCACTAAATTAGTAAGCTTTTAAACAATTTAACTGAGTTGTTCAAGTGACACGTCCGTTATATTATTAGTATCATTAAGTGACAGCTGATGAATAGTGTAGGTCACTTTGGGCATTTCGTAGTTCGCAGCTGGTCCAATCACATGAAGCCTTAGTGAGGATTGTCCAAACCGGAACTGAAGAGGATCACAGGCCGCTGCCATTCTTGCTGTCGGGTCACCGGATCACTAAAACAAACAGTGATTTTGTATTAAAATGATGTTTTATTTAGATGTTTATTATCGGATTATACCCACCTCAAGTGTTAGTATAACTTTATACCCACCTCACTGCTAAATTGTCACAGAGGTGGGCCTAGAAGTTTATACCCACCTCACTGTTAGATTACCACAGAGATGGGCTTAGAAGTTTATACCCAGGTGGGTATAAGCCGGTAGATAGCCCAAAACAAATAGCTTAATAACCTGATAACAGTCTGAATAAACATGATAAATTTCAGTCTGTTTCACCAGATCCTGGGAGTAGCCTTTTTTCAATATCCCTGCTCGCCGTTTAAATTTTTTTAGCAAAATTAAGTCCAAGAGATGATTCTTGTGCCTATGACAATGAGGCTATGATCATGATGCCAATGTTTTTTATTTTGTCTTGATTGGTTGAATAGTTTTTGAATTATCGTCAATTTTATAGCTGCAGCGTAAAATTAGTTGAGTATTCAACTCACCGCCTCACCCACTGAGAGTTGAGAATTGAAGAGTCAGTTCCACTAAGAAAAACGAAATATCACCTGTATTCCCACGCACCCATATTAGGAAGTGCCTTTCAATTTATTTTCTTGTTCATGAGTAATAATGCCGTATATAAATAAAGTTTTTAATCCATTTCCCCCATAATATCAACATATATTGACGCTAGGCCCTAATTGCTGGTTAGAATAGAATAGAATCTTATCGACCCGCTGCGAGCTAATTCCACAGCTGTCTGTGGTGACCTGCCCCGCAGGGCTACAGCGACTCCAAGCCTCCACGGGCCTGAAGAAGCGAGCATCCACCTATTTCCCCACTCCCGTACCCCTCCCACCTTCTAATTTTTTTATCTACTTTACTCCCCACACTTACATTGCGTTAATGGGGGCCACACCCTTGAATCAGTCCCTCTTCTTTGTTTCTTCCCTGATCATGAGTTGTATTTTTCCAATCGAAAGTCATCCATGTTTTGAAAATCTCACACATGCGCACAACGTTACAAAATATGAGCGGTATAAATACGAAATGTTACGGAAAAGTTACAAGGTTAACTCTGTACCTTAACGGGAGTCGGAACATAAACATAAATACGTCTAGACTATAAGTCTATATCATCGTAGGCTAGGCCTTAAGTTACACAGGGCCTAACAGGCGACTATAGGACTCAGACAAGACAATGTCTAAAAATAGGTACGATTGACTTGGTCTACTGGAAACTTTTCCGTTGGAGTTTTAGTGAATGTGCAAGGGCCTCAGTTTGGTTCACGTTACAAAATGCGCGACGATTTATCATGACATGTTTTGAAATGTGTGCGTGATAGGCCTAAACAGAGTGCATAAACCTTGCATTTGCACCGATGAGTAGTTCATAATTAGGAGCCAATTGATAATCAGAACGTTTATTAATGTCCATTGTTTATCTATGTCAAATAGTATATGCATATCTTTTCCAATTAATGATTTATCAGCCGCAGAATTCAGCGGGACTGTTTTGTCCCGCTGAGATCTTAGCTGTCTCAGCATACAACTCTTCAACTCTCGTAGCGCAGCGGTATCGTGAGTTGACAGCTTCAACTACGTAAAATGGGCAGTGTTTTCTCAATTTATGATAGCAGTAAGGATCAAAGCCCTATACATTCATCATATAGCAGCCCTGCTGATATTTGTCACCCCCATTTTTCTAAATTATACACTTTCTTTAAATGATCACTATTTTTTTATTATTTGTAGTACATTTGGCATTTTCAATCACCAGATTTTGGAAAGTGGTTTGGGGGTCTTAAGTTAGAAGTTTTTTCACACGGTTTTTTCATGAATGTATTTCACAGTTAAATTGCCAATATGTGGTCTATTGTCCCATTTGAAATAACAAAATAATAGCAATTGTGGTCTCTTTCCCACTAAATTCTTCTCTTAGAAATCACATAACAGTTGGCGGTGCATGGGCCCTTGGCGTGAAGGCATAAATTAAGACGCAAAATAATAGCACCTCAAAAAACACCAAACATGACTTTCTCAAAAGCTTGTATTAAACTGTGTAATTTTTTTTTCTCAATCTTTTAATCTCAATCACTAAGATGTTGTTCAGTAAACATGCACAGGAATTAGTAATATAACAAATTATGGAATGCCAGAGGAGTCTAGACTAAACGGTCGGAAACACACATTTTAAGACCTTATCTAGTTTGAGATCCTGGCCACCCTAATTATGGAAGTTAGACCATTTGGCCTGTAATAAATTTTCAAAATTACAGCTCTCATTTCACCATTACCGTGAAACAAAAATTTTATCACATGCCAAATGGTCTAACTTATACAATACACTACAAAATTCCACAACATTTTCAGCAATGTTGGGCGATATAAAAAAAATGACCAAAAAAAATTTCACACAAAAATTTTGAATGGCGCATGAGTAAATTAAAAAAAAAGGCTACTCCCATGATCTGATGAAACAGACTATAGGAAGTGTCTATCTGTACATGACTAAACGTACATATTTGCTTTTTAATCAATTTATACATATTACCAACAAATACATGCTAGCCCTGAATACACATCCATTTCATCCGAGCTGCATAGCCTTAGAATCCACTCATAGAGTATATCCTGGGTTTCAGCCAGAGGTGGGCAAGTGGTCGTTACATGTGGCGACAGAAGCAAAATATCTGTAATGTAAATATTTGAAAATGACCATTCAGAGCACCTAAAAATAGCCATTTGTGGCGACAGGACTCATTTCGCCTGCCCACCCCTGTCAGCTGTATGCGTCGGGCGGAATTGCCTTTGTATTCAGGGCTAATACATGCATGCTATACATTCAGTAAATCACTGCCTGAGGCTAAAAATAAAGCAAATGATTACAGGACTGGTCTAGAAGATGGGATTACTACAATACTGACATACATTGCGCTAATCGAATAGATGATTTTCGGATGTTTAATGACTTATAATGACTGGCAATCAAATTTAATAGTTGACTATCATATATAAACACATGAAAATTATTTGACTTTTTTCCATTTTTTGTTTCAGTGTAACATGGCAACAAATGCAAATTTACTGTCCATTCTGCATCAGTTTCAGCATCAGGGTTATCTTTGTGATACAACACTTGTATCATCTGATGGCGCGGAGTTTCCGGTTCACGCTGTAGTACTGGCAGCGGCTAGCCCTAAGTTAGGACATGCCATAGCCAAGCAGCCTCACGGTCCATATCGGGTGGAGGAAGCACTGACGAAAGAGCAGTTACAGACATTTGTGCAGAATATTTACACTGGCCATGGTTTCTTTTCCACGACGATCCCTACAATAAACAATGAGCAGAGTGAAGGACGACTTGATGTGAAATCAGAAGACGAGAGACAATTTACTTCAAAATGTAGTGTTTACGCGGAGGAAATAAAAGACACTGATGACCTTGAGCATCCTAACAATGTCACGGATGATATCGCTCTGCCAACTGAGCCAGCAAAATTTCTTCTCTCCACGAATCACACATCGGGAGATAGTGAAGCAGAGGTTATAGCCAATGAAGTCGCCTCCACTCCGTATTATACCTACGAGATGAGATGAAAACACATCTCTCTTAGACAGTGGTATTCGGGGATACTTTAGAAAACAAAATCAAGGTCGGGGAAATCTGACTTGTTTTTATTGTGGCAGACTATTCAAATGTAACAGTGACCTATGCAGGCATCAGAGGACACACACCGGTGAAAAGCCATATGGCTGTGAACAATGTGGGAAACGCTTCAGCCGTAAAGATGACCGACAGAAACACCAGCGTGTTCACAGTGGAGTGAAGCCTTACACGTGTCATTATTGTGAGAAAGAGTTCAGATATTCAGGCTCCAGAAAGTAACACGAGCGAACACACACTGGCGAGCGGCCGTATATATGTAGGCAGTGTGGTGATGACTTTATGCATAGAGATCAACTGAGACATCACGAGGCTCTACACTGATCCTGAGTAGATAAGCAGACCAGAGAGTAGCACATCTATCATATCTATCAAGATTTGCAAATTGTGGTCTCAAAATAATTAAATATGAGTACATGTAATTTCCACCCACTTGAAGTTGTGGGACGCGGTAGCGAGACACAACTTCAAGTGGTTGAAAATTTAAATTATTTATTTTATGGGATAATATAGCTTGGCTTATATTATATTTGTACTCCGCAATGAAAATATCACAGCTGTATTCTCTGAACAGAACTTGAACAAGAGCTGGACTAGTCAATAGAGAATGAATCTCATAAATATGATGACACTTCTGCTATCTCTATTTTTTTCAAACAGTGTACAAATACTATTCAATAGGCAGATAGCCATAGAACTAAATTCAAAGCACACTGTCATCCACACTGTAAATGTCTTAAAAACTTAAAATGATATTAAAAAAACAGATGTTGACAGTTCAATAAAAATCTCAATATTAAATACGTTTTTTTACATTATCTAAAAAAAAGTGTTAATGGAGATAGACCATCATGTTTTAGAAGGATGAGGACAATTTGTTTTTGTGAGAAGAAAAATAATCTCGATGTGAATGTTTTTGTTTGTATGAAATCAGTTGATACCTTTGATATTAAAACATGTTGAAGTGCTAAATTAAATAATTTCAATTTTCTCTCACTTGAAGTTGTGTCAAGATTTGCAAATGTTTGGTATACAAGTGATTTTCACCATAAATGGTGAAAATTACTTGTATACCAAACATCTTGAATGTTTAAACACACATTTCTTTCCCAATAGCTGTGATTTAAACAGCTAATAAAACGGATTAAAACCGACTGTAGTCATGCTCAGCATTGTAAGGTTTAACCGTTATGCAGCCGGAACCGTATATATACGTTCAACCCTTATGCAGCCGGAACCGTATATATACGTTTAACCGTTATGCAGCCGGAACCGTATATATACGTTTAACCCTTATGCTGCCGGAGACGTATATATACGTTTAACCGTTATGCTGCCGGAACCGTATATATACGTGTAACCCCTATGCTGCCGGAACCGTATATATACGTTTAACCCTTATGCAGCCGGAACCGTATATATACGTTTAACCGTTATGCAGCCGGAACCGTATATATACGTTTAACCCTCATGCAGCCAGAACCGTATATATACGTTTAACCCTTATGCAGCGGGAACCGTATATATACGTTTAACCGTTATGCAGCCGGAACCGTATATATACGTTTAACCCTCATGCAGCCAGAACCGTATATATACGTTTAACCCTTATGCAGCCGGAACCGTATATATACGTTTAACCGTTATGGTGCCGAACCGTATATATACGTTTAATCCCTATGCTGCCGGAACCGTATATATACGTTTAACCCTTATGCAGCCGGAACCGTATATATACGTTTAACCCTTATGCTGCCGGAACCGTATATATACGTTTAACCCTTATGCAGCCGGAACCGTATATATACGTTTAACCCTTATGCTGCCGGAACCGTATATATACGTTTAACCCTTATGCAGCCGGAAGTGTATATATACGTTTAACCCTTATGCAGCGGGACAGTATATATATGTTAACCCTCATGCAGCAAAAACCGTATATATACGTTTAACCCTTATGCAGCCGGAACCGTATATATACGTTTAACCCTCATGCAGCCAGAACCGTATATATACGTTTAACCCCTATGCTGCCGGAACCGTATATATACGTTTAACCCTTACGCTGCCGGAACCGTATATATACGTTTAACCCTTATGCAGCCGGAACCGTATATATACGTTTAACCCTTATGCTGCCGGAACCGTATATATACGTTTAACCCCTATGCTGCCGGAACCGTATATATACGTTTAACCATTGTGCAGCCGGAACCGTATAAATACGTTTAACCCTTATGCAGCCGGAACCGTATATATACGTTTAACCCTTATGCTGCCGGAACCGTATATATACGTTTAACCCTTATGCAGCTGGAACCGTATATATACGTTTAACCCTTATGCTGCCGGAACCGTATATATAAGTTTAACCCTTATGCAGCCGGAACTGTATATATACGTTTAACCCTTATGCAGCCGGAACCGTATATATACGTTCAACCGTTATGCTGCCGGAACCGTATATATACGTTTAACCCCTATGCTGCCGGAACCGTATATATACGTTTAACCCTTATGCAGCCGGAACCGTATAAATACGTTTAACCCTTATGCAGCCGGAACCGTATATATACGTTTAACCCTTATGCTGCCGGAACCGTATATATACGTTTAACCCTTATGCAGCCGGAACCGTATATATACGTTTAACCCTTATGCAGCCGGAACTGTATATATACGTTTAACCGTTATGCTGCCGGAACCGTATATATACGTTTAACCCTTATGCAGCTGGAACCGTATATATACGTTTAACCCTTATGCAGCGGGACAGTATATATATGTTAACCCTCATGCAGCAAAAACCGTATATATACGTTTAACCCTTATGCAGCCGGAACCGTATATATACGTTTAACCCTTATGCAGCCGGAACCGTATATATACGTTTAACCCTTATGCAGCGGGACAGTATATATATGTTAACCCTCATGCAGCAAAAACCGTATATATACGTTTAACCCTTATGCAGCCGGAACCGTATATATACGTTTAACCCTTATGCAGCTGGAACCGTATATATACGTTTAACCGTTATGCTGCCGGAACCGTATATATACGTTTAACCCTTATGCAGCTGGAACCGTATATATACGTTTAACCCTTATGCAGCGGGACAGTATATATATGTTAACCCTCATGCAGCAAAAACCGTATATATACGTTTAACCCTTATGCAGCCGGAACCGTATATATACGTTTAACCCTTATGCAGCCGGAACCGTATATATACGTTTAACCCTTATGCAGCGGGACAGTATATATATGTTAACCCTCATGCAGCAAAAACCGTATATATACGTTTAACCCTTATGCAGCCGGAACCGTATATATACGTTTAACCCTAACCCTAACCGGAACCGTATATATACGTTTAACCCTTATGCAGCTGGAACCGTATATATACGTTTAACCCTTATGCAGCGGGACAGTATATATATGTTAACCCTCATGCAGCAAAAACCTTATATATACGTTTAACCCCTATGCTGCCGGAACCGTATATATACGTTTAACCCTTATGCAGCCGGAACCGTATAAATACGTTTAACCCTTATGCAGCCGGAACCGTATATATACGTTTAACCCTTATGCTGCCGGAACCGTATATATACGTTTAACCCTTATGCAGCTGGAACCGTATATATACGTTTAACCCTTATGCTGCCGGAACCGTATATATACGTTTAACCCTTATGCAGCCGGAACTGTATATATACGTTTAACCCTTATGCAGCCGGAACCGTATATATACGTTTAACCGTTATGCTGCCGGAACCGTATATATACGTTTAACCCCTATGCTGCCGGAACCGTATATATACGTTTAACCCTTATGCAGCCGGAACCGTATAAATACGTTTAACCCTTATGCAGCCGGAACCGTATATATACGTTTAACCCTTATGCTGCCGGAACCGTATATATACGTTTAACCCTTATGCAGCCGGAACCGTATATATACGTTTAACCCTTATGCTGCCGGAACCGTATATATACGTTTAACCCTTATGCAGCCGGAACTGTATATATACGTTTAACCCTTATGCAGCGGGACAGTATATATATGTTAACCCTCATGCAGCAAAAACCGTATATATACGTTTAACCCTTATGCAGCCGGAACCGTATATATACGTTTAACCCTTATGCAGCCGGAACCGTATATATACGTTTAACCGTTATGCTGCCGGAACCTTATATATACGTTTAACCCCTATGCTGCCGGAACCGTATATATACATTTAACCCTTATGCAGCCGGAACCGTATAAATACGTTTAACCCTTATGCAGCCGGAACCGTATATATACGTTTAACCCTTATGCTGCCGGAACCGTATATATACGTCTAACCCTCATGCAGCCAGAACCGTATATATACGTTTAACCCTTATGCAGCCGGAACCGTATATATATGTTTAACCCTTATGCAGCCGGAACCGTATATATACGTTTAACCCTTATGCAGCCGGAACCGTATAAATACGTTTAACCCTTATGCAGCCGGAACCGTATATATACGTTTAACCCTTATGCTGCCGGAACCGTATATATACGTTTAACCCTTATGCAGCCGGAACCGTATAAATACGTTTAACCCTTATGCAGCCGGAACCGTATATATACGTTTAACCCTTATGCTGCCGGAACCGTATATATACGTTTAACCCCTATGCTGCCGGAACCGTATATATACGTTTAACCCTTATGCAGCCGGAACCGTATAAATACGTTTAACCCTTATGCAGCCGGAACCGTATATATATACGTTTAACCCTTATGCTGCCGGAACCGTATATATATGTTTAACCCTTATGCAGCCGGAACCGTATAAATACGTTTAACCCTTATGCAGCCGGAACCGTATATATACGTTTAACCCTTATGCTGCCGGAACCGTATATATACGTTTAACCCTTATGCAGCCGGAACCGTATATATACGTTTAACCCTTATGCTGCCGGAACCGTATATATACGTCTAACCCTCATGCAGCCAGAACCGTATATATACGTTTAACCCTTATGCAGCCGGAACCGTATATATATGTTTAACCCTTATGCAGCCGGAACCGTATATATACGTTTAACCCTTATGCAGCCGGAACCGTATATATACGTTTAACCCTTATGCTGCCGGAACCGTATATATACGTTTAACCCTTATACAGCGGAACCGTATATATACGTGTAACCCTTATGCTGCCGGAGCCGTATATATATGTTTAACCCTTATGCAGCCGGAACCGTATATATACGTTTAACCCTTATGCAGCCGGAACCGTATATATACGTTTAACCGTTATGCTGCCGGAACCGTATATATACGTTTAACCCTTATGCAGCCTAAACCGTATATATACGTTTAACCGTTATGCTGCCGGAACCGTATATATACGTTTAACCCTTACGCTGCCGGAACCGTATATATACGTTTAACCCTGATGCAGCCGGAACCGTATATATACGTTTAAGCCTTATGCAGCGGGAACCGTATATATACGTTTAAGCCTCATGCAGCCGGAACTGTATATATACGTTTAACCCTTATGCTGCCGGAACCGTATATATACGTTTACCCTTATGCAGCCGGAACTGTATATATATACGTTTAACCCTTATACAGCGGAACCGTATATATACGTGTAACCCTTATGCAGCCGGAACCTTATATATACGTTTAACCCTTATGCTGCCGGAACCTTATATATACGTTTAACCCTTATGCAGCCGGAACCGTTTAACCCTTATGCTGCCGGAACCGTATATATACGTTTAACCGTTATGCTGCCGGAACCGTATATATACGTTTAACCCTTATGCAGCCGGAACCATATATATACGTTTAACCCTTATACAGCCGGAACCGTATATATTTGTGTAACCCTTATCCAGCTGGAACCGTATATATACGTTTAACCCGTATGCAGCCGGAACCGTATATATACGTTTAATCTTATGCTGCCGGAACCGTATATATACGTTTAACCGTTATGCTGCCGGAACCGTATATATACGTTTAACCCTTATGCTGCCGGAACCGTATATATACGTTTAACCCTTATGCTGCAGGAACCGTATATATACGTTTAAGCAGGATTCAATCTAAATAAATTGCACCTGAAATTGATCAGATATTTTGTGGCAGATTCTCTGTGATTCATTTTTTATGAATTTGCAAGGTGTCTTTTTTCCATAAATAGTGATATTTTTCGTCATTTGAAGCTGGAAATTTCGTTAGCAATTCTAGCTTTAAATGAATAAAAAATAGAAACAAAACAATTGGCGTTGTAAGAGTTAAAGTACATTGAAGTGCAGTGAAGGCTAAGTTAGCCCTTACAACGGAGATCGACTTTAGAATCTGATGTCTGTGGAGTCAGATTTTGATGTCTAAAATCGATTCTGGCACTGAAAGATATACCGGTAGTGACCATAGACCCATAGCTATTAGCATAGTTATTCAAATGAATTAGAAAGAGCTAACCGAGACATTTATGATGATTTCGAATTGAAGAAAACCCTTTGGGCTCCATGGTTTACATAAAATGAATTCAGCGCTTTAAGGTTTAAAGTGATAATCACGTCTATAGCCGCTTTCAGCTTTTTTATGTCGTTTAAACAGAAAAATTTGTAAGAGAAATGAACATTCTATTTGCGAAGTTGGTGTATATTTATAATCAGATTGCAAATAATTTTTACCCACTTGAAGTTGTGGGTCGCGGTAGCGAGACACAACTTCAAGTGGGTAAACATTACATTATACACTGTATAACGTGTCGCATTCACCTTTATCATGTTAATTATTTAAATTTTCAACCACTTGAGGTTGTGTCTCGCTACCGCGATCCACAACTTCTAAGTGGTTAAAAATTACTTATATTTGTTTAATTTGAGACCAAAGATTTGCAAATCCTGATGTCTAAATTCTCATTTCATTCCCAGGAACAGTGGTTTAATCGGCTCATAAAACTAATAAAACAACTATTGTGCTGGATTAGCAGGAAGAGGTTAAAAGCTCAACGTGAATGCAAGGTGAAAATAACCCTTTGTATTTTACATTAATATACCCGGTACATGTTACTGTATATGCTTCAAGTTATACATAATAATTTATGTGCATTGTATTCTAGAAATTGTGTAAACATGTTTTTTCTTGTCTTTTCGAGTCAATAATAAGGTTTGTCGCAGACATAATAAATTAATGATTTAAAAATAAAGGCATTAATTAGTTAAGATTTTCCAATGGAACTTAGTTCTCAGATATAGTATTTTTATCATTACAACGTGTCATAAATTATATTCATTTATAATAAAGTAAAATATGTCTTATATCTTGGAGCATTGATTTTCATTAGGACAGGAATTCAAAGTAAGTTTCATTCACTTGGGAAGTTGTATTTCGCTGTATTAACCGTTTCAAGACTGAATTTACCATTGTCATCTTCATCCACTACAAGCCGTGAATTGCTTCCGCAATTCTTGACTTGTAGTGGATGTAGATGATTTGATGTGGTTTTTTCAATTGGCTTTTTTGATTCATTTGAATACCAGTGTTACGGGTCTACCTCCTTTAGAAATAGTTCATTTCTTTCAGTGCTGGGATCGTTTTTATACTTCATAATATGAATATAAAGACGGACCTAATGCTGAAAGGGATAAAAAAATGATTTAAAGCCCTCATTAAATTTACCATAAATAAAACAACATGCCCCTTTGATTTTTTTAAATACTTGCATCTGAAACACACAATTTAAGTGGTAACTTGGAGAGTGTACCAATCATAAATAACGAGTTCAATACAATCATTTTATATTCTTTATTAATAATCATAAACAAAAACAGTTCAGTTTTCATCAGAAAAATCATTAAATCACTTTAAAAATCTGAATAATAAATAAGCTTGAAAATAAAAACACTAACTAACAAGATCTGAGATAAAAAGATCAGATATTCAACATGACCAGACCATTGCATGAGGCTTTCTAATATCAATACATACTTTGTTAGCCCTGTATCTATATCAATCAGGGATCAATTTGTTTAAAAAAATTATCTAGCAAGAATACTTCATTTTTTTCCATTATTTAGAATAAAATATTTCACTAATCAAATTCGATTAACAATAGGTCAAAATTGTGTAGCTTTTCACATAGATGCGATACTGAGCTAATTGAACCTCGTACTTTGTTAACTCTGCACCTCCACCAATGCAGCTGTTTAACCCCTAGAGATAGTCAATTAAATCTTCAGTCACTTGAAGTTGTGTCTCACTACTGTGACCCACAACTTTAAGGGGGTGAAAAATATGTATTTATTTAATTTGAGGTTAAACATTTGCAAATCTTGATGTTTAGACACTCATTTCATTCACAATAACAGTGAATAGGGCTAATAAAACAAACTAAAAAATGCCATAGTTTTTTAATCAAGCCAAAGTTAACATAGTTTAAAGAGGTGGATGATATATAGTTTTTGTTATCAGAGTGCATATTATCAGTAATTGTTCCAAAAAATTATAAAAATTATTAATATACTAAACATCAAGGCTATCTATATAAATAGTTTCTGCAATACCGGTAGTATGTATACTAAAGCAGCTTAAATGATTCAAGTCATTACAATATATACCCAAACAAATTTGATAAAAAGCATAACATCATAATAACAATTTATTATAAAGAGCATATCAAATCATTTGTATATAAAAATAGATTATGGATTAGATGAGGGACTATCCAGCCTATTGTCAATCCCTCGTTGAATGTAAAGCGGTAGGATGGAGTATAGTTAGGTATACACAATTATATGGCATTTACAAGCACATAGGGTACATGTATTCATGCTAATATACTTTTATACAAACCATAGAGATAAAAAGGTGTTTTTTTTATTTCGAAATCATGATAAATGTCTCAGTTAGCTCCTTCTGCTTCATTTGAATACCTTCCGTATGTTACATATGGTTCTCTACGCTCATGAGAAATATTTGTTATTCTTTTAACGTGGGGATCGACTTTAAACGTCAACGTCTCAGGTTTATCCTTGCGCTGAAGGGTTTAAGCATTACATGTAATTGAATATATAAAGGTATTTTTATATTAATTCTCCTCAGATTACCCAATATGTTGTGTAAGCAAATATACTACAATAATTAGTAATGTTATAGAAACAAGACTGAATCGTGGGTTTTGGACTAACTTCAAATTCAGATAAATTTCAAATTCAGCATTATAAGCGTTGTTTTTACGGTGATACATGTATAATATACAAAGCCTAACAATTAGTCCATTCAGCGTGGGGAGCATCTTTAGACGTCAGAATCTGTCGTCTGTAGACGTCACATTGTAAAGGTAAAACATCTATACTAACCATAGACCCATAACATAGATATTCAAATAAAGCGGAAAGAGCTAGCCAAGACATTTATGATGATTTCAAATTGAAAATACCTTTTGGTCTCTTGGTTTATATAAGAATATTTCAGTGCTTTAAGGGTTAATAATAATGCAAATATCAAACAAACTATGAAAACATTAAAATAATGTGCAGCAGCTTTGACCTCAGCTAGACAAATTTAACTGTACTTCAAAATGACACGCTATCAACACACAGTTTTTTCCATTTAAATCGTCATTTTCTTGAGATTTGGTAATGTAATTTCCAATTCAAGGGGTCATGCATAAAAAGAAGCAGAGCCCACTAGGAAAGAATTTTAACACATCAGCATCCAGTTTCGTTAACATTTCAGGCAAGATTTAAGTCTACTTCACAGAGATCGAGATGCACAGAGAGACAAAGAAGAAAAAGAGCCTACTCAGGCACAATCACATATGGGTAGTTTTGTGAACTTTTCAGGCACGATTTAAATCTACTTCACGGAGATTGAGATGCAAAGTGAGACAATTCTTATATTTGTTGAATGAGAAATTGAATCTCGAAGTTTGAACACATATTATTATCAAAAGGTTTTAAAACACTTGTAGAGTGGGAACCGTATTATTCATTTTACTAGTGACAAAATATAAGAACCAGAAGAGCTGTCCCTTCTTGATAATTTTCATTTTTCTCTAGTAGCCTATTATAATAATAATCTTCGCGATATTCCTAAATTTGCCAATTTGTGCTCTTCGCGAAAATTTAATCTTGCTAATATTTTATTACCAGATTTACGGTAGGCTTATACTTTACCAGCAAGGGCTGAGATACAGCCAATAAAAATGAACAAAAACAGCTGTAGACATGATTGGCGATTTTTAAGGTCAATTAGATGAATGCAGTTGCAAATCAAGTCTAAAAATGTACTGTACAATCAATGATGTACATAAAGTTACAATTAACCAACAGAATGTGTATCTGGAATATTACAGTCTGTTATAATGTAACATACTTTGCTATAATTTGCTGTAGAATATAAAATAAAATATACATTAACACATTGTTCACAGATACCGGTATAAGAGTTTCCCAGGCAAAAATTAAAATAAATAATCCCCTCTGCCCTCTGTTCCAGGTTTCTATCAGAGTCCATTTGTCAGATTTTACACTGCCAGTTTTCCATTTTTTTGTACTTCCCTATTTTATATATATTCATCTATTTTAAAATCTCATGCATGTATACATAATACAATATACAACAGGGTTACAGAAATGAGTGTTCTATTTGATGGAATGTATAGAAGTCAGACCACTGTCTATTCATAAAGATTGGCATACCATAAAATACAATTAGGGTTAGCCATTTAAAAGAATGAAGTATGCATATAATTCAGAAATATACAAATGATGTACTCTTGCTATCATATAAACTATTAAAGACATCTCCATATAAAAAATAAAGAAAATGAAACACTTATACATGTATATGATACCATTTATATATGGTATTGAACTACCCTGAATATATATATTTATAGATAAGAAGCATACGCTATTTCAAGGAATTCTAGTATAACATAGTGTGTGTATTCTGTGAAACGCAGTGACGTCACTCGGTGAAAATAAAGGAGGTCAAGGTCATTGAGTTTCACAGAATAACGATATTTCACTGCATTCTGGTATAATATATGTCAAGTGAGCATATATATAACGTGTTATAATCTTCACTTCATAGAATTTCCTCTTATCAATTAAAGAAATAACAGTTTTTTTACAAAACTTGTGAATTAGCTTTCAATTCTTGTAGTTATATTGTAAATTTTAAGCAGGTAAAATTATACAGAACTAATCAAATTGAAACAGAAATAATTTGTTTTCCAGAAAAATAATTAAACTTAGAAGACCTAAGAGTTATGTGTTCAAAGAGTTCATTCATTTTCTGTTGAATTCATTTAGGGGTTTTGTCAAGTTAAAAAAATCCAAAAATCCGAGAAATACCCGCAAGTGGGTGGGTGGGTCAAGGCCCAACTCAAATTTTTTTGAAATTTTGTGTTTTTTTGTGTTGTTTTCATGTTTCCAAATGTTTAAAAAAAAATGGATAGGGGAGTGGGTAAGTGGGGTCTGAACAATCCAGAGTTTTTCTCGGATTTTTGGATTTGTTTTAACTTGACAAGACCCCTTATTTCAAGTTCTATCAGAAATTGGGAAATCACTTACATTTCTACAATTTGAATTAAAACATATGCTAATTTAACCCTTTAATCGCCGGTGCCGCATATTTTCGGGTTTTCATTTTCTATTATGTTAAAGAATAAAATATGTTAAAGATAAAATGTGACATCAAACAGCAAGATTTGAAAAGAGTCGACCTAAATTTTGTCAAATCTGAATAATTCTCACTAACTTGAAATTGTGGATCGCGTCAGCGAGACACAACTTCAAGTGGGTGAGAATTCAAATTGAATAATTTGGCGGTTAAAGGGTTAACTCTTTCAAATTGTCTTGTATAAAAAAAAAAGAATAAAACTGAGCAGGTTCTAGACGTGAATAACCGGGATTGACATCAATCACAAGATTTGAAAACTGTCAACCTATTTTGTCAAATCTGAATAATGTTCACTCACTTGAAGTTGTGGATCGCATCAGCGAGACACAACCTCAAGTGGGTGAAAATTCAAATTAAATTATTTGGCGGTGAAAGGGTTAACACTGGTTTATTGTAGGTTTGGTAAGAAAAATGCAAATGTTATCACAGGTCAACAGGATTGGTAACATATACAAAAACAATAAATCACAGTCACATTGGATCATTTTTGATAACGTCATGCTCAGTTTTAAATAACAATATTTCTGCTTTACATAATAGTTTGCAGAAGGCTTCCAATAACAGTTAACAATTAACAAATGATAACCTGTCGTCTGTAACACCATATTTTACACTGACATAATATTTTTATGTTCTTGATATAGAAAAATATAAAATACAGGTAATGTCAATTTACAGTAAAAAAAACTATGTGTGTAAACACATACTCCTATAAAGTATTTATTTCGTATTCTTCAGATCACCATCAGATAATGTTCAGTCTTCAGTGACTAATAATATCTTACAGAGAGACACCAACATGCACATAATAGAAAAACGTAATTCTCGAGCTGAAAAATCATAATCTGACGACATAACAAAGTCAGTTGGTATCACCCTTTCTTGCGACTATATTTTTTCCATATGTTTGGATTCAGCTCATTATACTACATGTACCTAATTGAATTGTCAGACTTTGTTGATGTTCTATTTCCAGGGCACGAAACAAGGGCATTCCGGGCGTCCGAGACCACTTATTTTGCCGTTGGACAACCCATTATCAATCTCATGGTTTACACCGGATAATCAGTCTAAAATTGATAAAGATTTACAAAAATAAGCAAATTATTTCTGTCCACAGCGCATTAACCCTTTAACACCTTAAATGAGCATGATAAGGGGGAGATTTAAAGGGAATCACCAGCGATTGTTTTAAAATAAATTTATTTGTGGACAACCAGGTCAACAATCCTTATTTCGTGCCCTGCTTTTCATACACAAATTCTGATACCAATTGAAAATTGTAAAATCATTTGTCCAAGCGTAGCAGCATAGCTGGATAATAACCCTTGTCCTGCTGAACACAATTATTGTCGTTTAATTGTTGATGAAATCATTGGGAAAAAATGTGTATTTAAACATCAGGATTTGCAAAGGATAGATCTCAAATTAAACAAATATATGAGTAAATTTCACCCACTTGAAGTTGTGGGTCATGGTAGCGAGACACAACCTCAAGTTGGTGAAAATTACAAAAAATTAACTTAGCAGGATAAGGGTTCAAAATTGTAGCCTGTACATGTATGTCACGGTCAAATGGTA
Organism: Flabesymbios commensalis; assembly: GCA_964017125.1. Taxonomy (NCBI): domain Eukaryota; kingdom Metazoa; phylum Annelida; class Polychaeta; order Terebellida; family Flabelligeridae; genus Flabesymbios; species Flabesymbios commensalis. The sequence goes on along the minus strand of OZ024907.1, from coordinate 101,231 downwards.
CATATTGGCATCTCTGAAACCATCTTATTGTTCAAACTATTTTTATCTTGAATTGCCTTGACGTTATATTAGCATTCTTGTAACACAAATTTGCTCCATCATCTGACGCCATTGTCCTTCGCGTATGGAAATTCTGTAACAAAAACACAAAAGTAGAATATAGCTCGAAATAAGCTCAATGTTGTAAAGACCGGAACGAGATCAGAAGTAATATATAACTTTAAATAAGCTTGACGTTGTACAGACTGCAGCGAGAACAGAAGTAAAATATAACTCTGTAAATAAGCTCATTATAAAGACTGGAATAAAAACAGAGAAGTAAAAATATAACACTTCAAACAAAGGCAAAACAGAAGTATACAGACAAAGTACCAGTATAACATACGATAGATCCGGTAATTTTTGCGTGTTTAGATTTTCGTGAATTTGCGATTTTGGGACTTTTTGTGAAGTCTTAAATTCGCTAAAATCCATTTTGATGATAGTAGCACTATTATAATAAGAATTTTCGCGAGATTTTTAAATTAGCGAATTTGTCCTCCTCGCAAAAATTACAACCTTGCGAATATTACCAGGTCTATAGTATTAACCAACTTGGCTGCGAGTTGAAAAAAAAACATTATATATCCTCCAGCCTAAGGGGGTGTTCTAATTAACCCCTGGGGCGTTTATTAAAATAAATATGGTACTTGTATCCATTCTGAACTCAAGAGTTTATATCTCTTACACCACATGTCGATATTGCCATATGCACCAAAGGCAATTCACCAGATTTATCAGCCGTTACGATGTGTTTTCAGGTTTTCAATAGCCATTCCTATAACCACTTAACTATTAGGTGTTCACTTCGACTCATTTTTTATAATTTTTTCCTATTTTATTTGATCTAAGAGTTTGTCGCAGAAAAGATCTATTTAAAATTGAGCCATCATAATTTGCATGTCATTCAGTAATTCCATTTGCCAGTGTTTTGAACCCCATTGTAAATTCTGTCAGAAAAGCAATAACATAAACCTTCTTACAGCATTGCGTTGGTGGAAAAACTAATCCCTTGATGTTTTTCTATTTCTACGACACACAAGCGTGTTTATAATGCTACAGTTGTTATAATAACAAAACTGCTCAAGATAGGCATTTTCAGCCAAATAATGGCATTCAGTTACAGAGAGAGAGAGCCACATCTATTTGTGGAGAATGACTTGTATTCCTATAAGTAAATGCCATAATATTATCTTGATTACCTTGCTGGTGATTTTCTTTCCTTTCCCTTTCTTCACAGGTTCTTCGTCACCACAGTCAGATTCTTCGCAAACTTCTTCTTCATCGCTCAGTTGATTCCCGTATGTACTTCTCTCATACTGCAATACCAATAAACACATTTTATTACTGTGCGGGGGTCAACTTATAGACAATTAGCAATTCCCCGCTTCAAATAAAAGAAAAATAGAAACAAACAATTCAGCAACAAAAGGGTTGACCCTTACAGCGCCAAATTGTTTGTATCTATTTTTCGTCATTTAAACCTGGAATTGCTAACGCAATTTCCAGCTTCAAATGACAAAAAATATCACCATTTATGGAAAAAAGACACCTTGCAAATTAATAAAAATGAATCACAGAGAATCTCCCACAAAATATTTTATCAATTTTAGTCGTATATTATACAGACTGAAACTTGCTTGATACCGTATATATAGGAAGGGTAATCCCCCTGGCCCAGGGCAGGGGGAATACCCTTACTATCTATATGGTTTATCAATTTCAGTCGTATATTATACAGACTGGAACTTGCTTGATACCGTATAGATAGGAAGGGTATCCCCCCTGGCCCAGGGCAGGGGGAATACCCTTACTATCTATACGGTTTATAAATTTCAATCGTATATTATACAGACTGAAACTTGCTTGAAACCTGGGCCAGGGGGGATACCCTTCCTATCTATAAACCGTATAGATATTAAGGGTATCCCCCCTGGCCCAGGGCAGGGGGAATACCCTTACTATCTATACGGTTTATCAATTTCAGTCGTATATTATACAGACTGAAACTTGCTTGAAACCGTATAGATAGTAAGGGTATTCCCCCTGGCCTAGGGCAGGGGGAATACCCTCGCTATCTATACGGTTTATCAATTTCAGTCGTATTTTATTCAGATTGAAACTTGCTTGAATCCGTATATATACAGTTCCGGCTGCAACACTGAATTGAGTGAAAAAAACAAGCAATAAAATGAGATAATTTTGAACGTAGTCATGAAATTAACATCCATTTTCTTTTGTATAATGTAGGTGTTATAAAGAAAGTGACATTCCACAAATCACTCTCTTCGCTAATTTAAAATTTTTCACTCGCCTGTATTTTTCATATACGAAGGCCTTGATTTACTAATTTTAAGCATGGTTCTTATATATATTACATTATAAAGTGTGATTGAATAGTAACTGACTCTTTGATGCACGTTGAGACAATTCTCCATTGGTGCCATATTCTGTAGATAGCCTTTATAAACATCGGAATCCCCGTGAGTCACTCTGAATAAGATAACACACAAAGATAAATGAAGACAGCATATAGGGAGAAGTAACTCATGAATGTAACTAGGGATTACCGCTTCATCATTTAATAATGTTGACTCTACTATATATAATGACCATTCATTTCAAATTAGTCATGTTAGACAGATAATAGGAGAAAATGTACATGTTTAGTCAGAAATATTATATTTATATTAATGGTCCAGCTATCTAGCACAGTTTTCCAGATACTACGCACATTAAATCTATAATAGCTGCAAGTCGGCCATTTTGAACTTGATCTAGGCATAATTCGTCAGGTCATATCCCATCCTTCCTTGAAACTGCACATTGAGTTTTATAGTAATGAAGTAACTATTTGGCACGGTTTGGCAAATTTCAGGCATATTAAAGTAAATAAGATATGATAGTTTGCCATTTTGACCACCGTGAAAAATGTGAACTCAAGGCTTAGGCATTTAATAAAACTGGTATTTATGATCACAAATGACTTTCCGTGTGTTAACACTAGTACATACGGTATGAAATGACCTGATGTCAAATTTGTGCTTGTTAAATTGAAGAAAGCTAAATTTGCCGAGGAGTTATTTTCGCCGAATATTATGGGGGCCGACTTTACCCTATCCCTGCTGGGACCGAAGTCAATAGACATCAAAATTGAATTTGATCGAATCTGACGTTATATTAGAATTTGATCGAAACTGACGATTCTGACATCTTAAGTTGATCCCTGCACGGGAAGAATTAAAAGAGTACTCCACTGTGTACGAAAAGTGCGACACACCTGTACCCAGAAAGCACCACGCTGATTACAGAGAGGTAACTGGGGTACAAATAAAACCAGAAACATAGAGTGGTGTATAGTTTGAAAACTTTAAAATGGCCGTAGACCTATAACAGAGATATTCAAAAGAAGCAAAAGAGCTAACTAAGACATTTTTTATGTTATCAAATTGAAAAAAACCCATTTGTTCTCTTGCCTTATATGAAAATATTTCACTTTCTATAAGGTTTAATGGGGCATAGAGTATGGCTGTCTCTAAGCTTTAATGGGGCATAGAGTATGGCTGTAATGGGTCATAGAGTATGGCTGTCTCTAAGGTTTAATGGGGCATAGAGTATGGCTGGCTGTAAGGTTTAATGGGGCATAGAGTATGGCTGTGTCTAAGGTTTAATGGGGCATAGAGTATGGCTGTCTCTAAAGGATGGATGGGTCATAGAGTATGGCTGTCTGTAAGGTTTAATGGGTCATAGAGTATGGCTGTCTCTAAGGTTTAATGGGGCATAGGGTATGGCTGTAATGAGGCATAGAGTATGGCTGTGTCTAAAGGTTTAATGGGTCATAGAGTATGGCTGTCTCTAAGGATTAATGGGTCATAGAGTATGGCTGTGTCTAAGGTTTAATGGGGCATAGAGTATGGCTGTCTCTAAGGATTAATGGGTCATAGAGTATGGCTGTAATGGGGCATAGAGTATGGCTGTGTCTAAGGTGTAATGGGGCATAGAGTATGGCTGTCTCTAAAGGATTAATGGGGCATAGAGTATGGCTGTAATGGGGCATAGAGTATGGCTGTCTCTAAAGGTTTAATGGGGCATAGAGTATGGCTGTGTCTAAAGGTTTAATGGGCCATAGAGTATGGCTGTCTCTAAAGGTTTAATGGGGCATAGAGTATGGCTGTCTCTAAGGATTAATGGGTCATAGAGTATGGCTGTGTCTAAGGTTTAATTGGCCATAGAGTATGGCTGTGTCTAAAGGTTTAATGGGGCATAAAGTATGACTGTCTCTAAGGTTTAATGGGGCATAGAGTATGGCTGTAATGAGGCATAGAGTATGGCTGTGTCTAAAGGTTTATTGGGTCATAGAGTATGGCTGTAATGGGGCATAGACTATTGCTGTCTCTAAAGGTTTAATGGGGCATATAGTATGGCTGTGTCTAAAGGTTTAATGGGCCATAGAGTATGGCTGTCTCTAAGGTTTAAAGGGGCATAGAGTATGGCTGTCTCTAAGGTTTAATGGGGCATAGAGTATGGCTGTAATGGGGCATAGAGTATGGCTGTCTGTAAGGTTTAATGGGGCATAGAGTATGGCTGTCTCTAAGGTTTAATGGGGCATAGAGTATGGCTGTCTCTAAGGTTTAATGGGTCATAGGGTATGGCTGTCTCTGAGGATTAATGGGGCATAGAGTATGGCTGTCTCTAAGGTTTAATGGGGCATAGAGTATGGCTGTCTCTAAGGTTTAATGGGCATAGAGTATGGCTGTCTGTAAGGTTTGTTGGGTCATAGACTATGGCTGTAATGGGTCATAGAGTATGGCTGTCTCTAAAGGATTGATGGGGCATAGAGTATGGTTGTCTCTAAAGGTTTAATGGGGCATAGAGTATGGCTGTAATGGGTCATAGAGTATGGCTGTCTCTAAGGTTTAATGGGGTATAGAGTATGGCTGTCTGTAAGGTTTAATGGGTCATAGAGTATGGCTGTAATGGGGCATAGAGTATGGCTGTAATGGGTCATAGAGTATGGCTGTCTCTAAGGTTTAATGGGGCATAGAGTATGGCTGTATCTAAGGTATAATGGTTCATAGAGTAAGGCTGTCTCTAAAGGATTAATGGGGCATAGAATATGACTGTCTCTCAGGTTTAAAGGGGCATAGAGTATGGCTGTAATGAGGCATAGAGTATGGCTGTGTCTAAAGGTTTAATGGGTCATAAAGTATGGCTGTCTCTAAGGTTTAATGGGGCATAGAGTATGGCTGTCTCTAAGGTTTAATGGGGCATAGAGTATGGCTGTCTCTAAGGTTTAATGGGGCATAGAGTATAGCTGTCTGTAAGGTTTAATGGGTCATAGAGTATGGCTGTCTCTAAGGTTTAGTGGGGCATAGAGTATGGCCGTCTCTAAAGGATTAATGGGGCATAGAGTATGGCTGTAATGGGGCATAGAGTATGGCTGTAATGGGGCATAGAGTATGGCTGTCTCTAAGGTTTAATGGGGCATAGAGTATGGCTGTCTCTAAGGTTTAATGGGGCATAGAGTATGGCTGTCTGTAAGGTTTAATGGGTCATAGAGTATGGCTATCTCTAAGGTTTAATGGGGCATAGAGTATGGCTGTCTGTAAGGTTTAATGGGGCATAGAGTATGGCTGTCTCTAAGGTTTAATGGGGTATAGAGTATGGCTGTCTCTAAGGTTTAATGAGGCATAGAGTATGGCTGTCTCTAAAGGATTAATGGGGCATAGAGTATGGCTGTCTCTAAGGTTTAATGGACATAGAGTACGGCTGTCTGTAAGGTTTAATGGGTCATAGAGTATGGCTGTAATGGGGCATAGAGTATGGCTGTAATGGGTCATAGAGTATGGCTGTCTCTAAGGTTTAATGGGGTATAGAGTATGGCTGTCTCTAAAGGATTAATGGGGAATAGAGTATGGCTGTCTGTAAGGTTTAATGGGCATAGAGTATGGCTATCTCTAAGGTTTAATGGGGCATAGAGTATGGCTGTCTGTAAGGTTTAATGGGGCATAGAGTATGGCTGTCTCTAAAGGATTAATGGGGCATAGAGTATGGCTGTCTCTAAGGTTTAATGGGCATAGAGTACGGCTGTCTGTAAGGTTTAATGGGTCATAGAGTATGGCTGTAATGGGTCATAGAGCAAGGCTGTCTCTAAGGTTTAATGGGGCATAGAGTATGGCTGTCTGTAAGGTTTAATGGGTCATAGAGTATGGCTGTAATGGGGCATAGAGTATGGCTGTAATGGGTCATAGAGTATGGCTGTCTCTAAGGTTTAATGGGGCATAGAGTATGGCTGTATCTAAGGTATAATGGTTCATAGAGTAAGGCTGTCTCTAAAGGATTAATGGGGCATAGAATATGGCTGTCTCTCAGGTTTAAAGGGGCATAGAGTATGGCTGTAATGAGGCATAGAGTATGGCTGTGTCTAAAGGTTTAATGGGTCAAAGAGTATGGCTGTCTCTAAGGTTTAATGGGGCATAGAGTATGGCTGTCTCTAAGGTTTAATGGGGCATAGAGTATGGCTGTCTCTAAGGTTTAATGGGGCATCGAGTATAGCTGTCTGTAAGGTTTAATGGGTCATAGAGTATGGCTGTCTCTAAGGTTTAGTGGGGCATAGAGTATGGCCGTCTCTAAAGGATTAATGGGGCATAGCGTATGGCTGTAATGGGGCATAGAGTATGGCTGTAATGGGGCATAGAGTATGGCTGTCTCTGAGGTTTAATGGGGCATAGAGTATGGCTGTCTCTAAGGTTTAATGGGGTATAGAGTATGGCTGTCTCTAAGGTTTAATGGGTCATAGAGTATGGCTATCTCTAAGGTTTATTGGGGCATAGAGTATGGCTGTCTCTAAGGTTTATTGGGGCATAGAGTATGGCTGTCTCTAAAGGATTAATGGGGCATAGAGTATAGCTGTCTCTAAGGTTTAATGGGCATAGAGTACGGCTGTCTGTAAGGTTTAATGGGTCATAGAGTATGGCTGTAATGGGGCATAGAGTATGGCTGTAATGGGTCATAGAGTATGGCTGTCTCTAAGGTTTAATGGGGCATAGAGTATGGCTGTCTCTAAAGGATTAATGGGGAATAGAGTATGGCTGTCTGTAAGGTTTAATGGGCATAGAGTATGGTTGTCTGTAAGGTTTAATGGGCATAGAGTATGGCTGTCACTAAGGTTTAATGGGCATAGAGTATGGCTGTCTCTAAGGTTTAATGGGTCATAGAGTATGGCTGTAATGAGGCATAGAGTATGGCTGTCTACAAGGTTTAATGGGGCATAGAGTATGGCTGTCTCTATGATGTAATGGGGCATAGAGTATGGCTGTCTCTAAGGAGAAATGGGGCATAGAGTATGGCTGTCTCTAAGGTTTAATGGGTCATAGAGTATGGCTGTCTCTAAGGTTTAATGGGTCATAGAGTATGGCTGTAATGGGTCATAGAGTTTGGCTGTCTCTAAGGTGTAAAGGTGCATAGAGTATGGCTGTCTCTAAGGTTTAATGGGTCATAGAGTATGGCTGTAATGGGTCATAGAGTATGGCTGTCTCTAAGGTTTAATGGGGCATAAAGTATGGCTGTCTCTAAGGTTTAATGGGGCATAGAGTATGGCTGTCTGTAAGGTTTATTGGGTCATAGAGTATGGCTGTCTCTAAGGTTTAATGGGGGCATAGAGTATGGCTGTCTGTAAGGTTTAATGGGGCATAGAGTATGGCTGTAATGGGGCATAGAGTACGGCTGTCTCTAAGGTTTAATGGGTCATAGAGTATGGCTGTCTCTAAGGTTTAATGGGGCATAGAGTATGGCTGTCTCTAAGGTTTAATGGGGCTTAGAGTATGGCTGTCTCTAAGGTTTAATGGGCATTGAGTATGGCTGTCTCTAAGGTTTAATGGGGCATAGAGTATGGCTGTAATGGGGCATAGAGTATGGCTGTCTCTAAGGTTTAATGGGGCATAGAGTATGGCTGTCTGTAAGGTTTAATGGGTCATAGAGTATGGCTGTCTCTAAGGTTTAATGGGTCATAGAGTATGGCTGTCTCTAAGGTTTAATGGGCATAGAGTATGGCTGTCTGTAAGGTTTAATGGGGCATAGAGTATGGCTGTAATGGGGCATAGAGTATGGCTGTCTCTAAGGTTTAATGGGGCATAGAGTATGGCTGTCTCTAAGGTTTAATGGGGCATAGAGTATGGCTGTCTCTAAGGTTTAATGGGGCATAGAGTATGGCTGTCTCTAAGGTTTAATGAGGCGTAGAGTATGGCTGTCTCTAAGGTTTAATGGGGCATAGAGTATGGCTGTAATGGGGCATAGAGTAAGGCTGTCTCTAAGGTTTAATGGGGCATAGAGTATGGCTGTCTCTAAAGGATTAATGGGGCATAGAGTATGGCTGTCTGTAAGGTTTAATGGGCATAGAGTATGGCTGTCTCTAAGGTTTATTGGGCATAGAGTATGGCTGTCACTAAGGTTTAATGGGCATAGAGTATGGTTGTCTCTAAGGTTTAATGGGTCATAGAGTATGGCTGTAATGGGGCATAGAGTATGGCTGTCTGTAAGGTTTAATGGGGCATAGAGTATGGCTGTCTCTAAGGTTTAATGGGGCACAGAGTATGGCTGTATCTAAGGTATAATGGGTCATAAGAGTATGGCTGTCTCTAAGGTTGAATGGGTCATAGAGTATGGCTGTCTCTAAGGTTTAATGGGGCATAGAGTATGGCTGTCTCTAAAGGATTAATGGGGCATAGAGTATGGCTGTCTCTAAAGGTTTAATGGGGCATAGAGTATGGCTGTAATGGGTCATAGGGTATGGCTGTATCTAAGGTATAATGGTTCATAGAGTATGGCTGTCTCTAAGGATTAATGGGGCATAGAGTATGGCTGTCTCTAAAGGATGAATGGGTCATAGAGTATGGCTGTCTCTAAGGTTTATTGGGGCATAGAGTATGGCTGTCTCTAAGGTTTAATGGGGCATAGAGTATGGCTGTCTCTAAAGGATTAATGGGGCATAGAGTATGGCTGTCTCTGAGGTTTAATGGGCATAGAGTACGGCTGTCTGTAAGGTTTAATGGGTCATAGAGTATGACTGTAATGGGGCATAGAGTATGGCTGTAATGGGTCATAGAGTATGGCTGTCTCTAAGGTTTAATGGGGCATAGAGTATGGCTGTCTCTAAAGGATTAATGGGGCATAGAGTATGGCTGTCTGTAAGGTTTAATGGGCATAGAGTATGGCTGTCTCTAAGGTTTATTGGGCATAGAGTATGGCTGTCACTAAGGTTTAATGGGCATAGAGTATGGTTGTCTCTAAGGTTTAATGGGTCATAGAGTATGGCTGTGATGGGGCATAGAGTATGGCTGTCTGTAAGGTTTAATGGGGCATAGAGTATGGCTGTCTCTATGATTTAATGGGGCATAGAGTATGGCTGTCTCTAAGGATTAATGAGGCATAGAGTATGGCTGTCTCTAAGGTTTAATGGGTCATAGAGTATGGCTGTCTCTAAGGTTTAATGGGGCATAGAGTATGGCTGTAATGGGGCATAGAGTATGGCTGTAATGGGGCATAGAGTATGGCTGTCTCTAAGGTTTAATAGGTCATAGAGTATGGCTGTCTCTAAGGTTTAATGGGGCTTAGAGTATGTCTGTCTCTAAGGTTTAATGGGCATAGAGTATGGCTGTCTCTAAGGTTTAATGGGGCATAGAGTATGGCTGTAATGGGGCATAGAGTATGGCTGTCTCTAAGGTTTAATGGGGCATAGAGTAAGGCTGTCTCTAAGGTTTAATGGGGCATAGAGTATGGCTGTCTGTAAGGTTTAATGGGTCATAGAGTATGACTGTAATGGGGCATAGAGTATGGCTGTAATGGGTCATAGAGTATGGCTGTCTCTAAGGTTTAATGGGGCATAGAGTATGGCTGTCTCTAAAGGATTAATGGGGCATAGAGAATGGCTGTCTGTAAGGTTTAATGGGCATAGAGTATGGCTGTCTCTAAGGTTTATTGGGCATAGAGTATGGCTGTCACTAAGGTTTAATGGGCATAGAGTATGGTTGTCTCTAAGGTTTAATGGGTCATAGAGTATGGCTGTGATGGGGCATAGAGTATGGCTGTCTGTAAGGTTTAATGGGGCATAGAGTATGGCTGTCTCTATGATTTAATGGGGCATAGAGTATGGCTGTCTCTAAGGATTAATGAGGCATAGAGTATGGCTGTCTCTAAGGTTTAATGGGTCATAGAGTATGGCTGTCTCTAAGGTTTAATGGGGCATAGAGTATGGCTGTAATGGGGCATAGAGTATGGCTGTAATGGGGCATAGAGTATGGCTGTCTCTAAGGTTTAATAGGTCATAGAGTATGGCTGTCTCTAAGGTTTAATGGGGCTTAGAGTATGTCTGTCTCTAAGGTTTAATGGGCATAGAGTATGGCTGTCTCTAAGGTTTAATGGGGCATAGAGTATGGCTGTAATGGGGCATAGAGTATGGCTGTCTCTAAGGTTTAATGGGGCATAGAGTAAGGTTGTCTCTAAGGTTTAATGGGGCATAGAGTATGGCTGTCTGTAAGGTTTAATGGGTCATAGAGTATGGCCGTCTCTAAGGTTTAATGGGGCATAGAGTATGGCTGTAATGGGGCATAGAGTATGGCTGTCTCTAAGGTTTAATGGGTCATAGAGTATGGCTGTCTCTAAGGTTTAATGGGGCATAGAGTATGGCTGTCTCTAAGGATTAATGGGGCTTAGAGTATGGCTGTCTTTAAGGTTTAATGGGCATAGAGTATGGCTGTCTCTAAGGTTTAATGGGGCATAGAATATGGCTGTAATGGGGCATAGAGTATGGCTGTCTCTAAGGTTTAATGGGGCATAGAGTATGGCTGTCTCTAAGGTTTAATGGGGCATAGAGTATGGCTGTCTCTAAGGTTTAATGGGGCATAGAGTATGGCTGTCTGTAAGGTTTAATGGGTCATAGAGTATGGCTGTCTCTAAGGTTTAATGGGTCATAGAGTATGGCTGTCTCTAAGGTTTAATGGGGCATAGAGTATGGCTGTCTCTAAAGGATTAATGGGGCATAGAGTATGGCTGTCTCTAAAGGTTTAATGGGGCATAGAGTATGGCTGTAATGGGTCATAGGGTATGGCTGTATCTAAGGTATAATGGTTCATAGAGTATGGCTGTCTCTAAGGATTAATGGGGCATAGAGTATGGCTGTCTCTAAAGGATGAATGGGTCATAGAGTATGGCTGTCTCTAAGGTTTATTGGGGCATAGAGTATGGCTGTCTCTAAGGTTTAATGGGGCATAGAGTATGGCTGTCTCTAAAGGATTAATGGGGCATAGAGTATGGCTGTCTCTGAGGTTTAATGGGCATAGAGTACGGCTGTCTGTAAGGTTTAATGGGTCATAGAGTATGACTGTAATGGGGCATAGAGTATGGCTGTAATGGGTCATAGAGTATGGCTGTCTCTAAGGTTTAATGGGGCATAGAGTATGGCTGTCTCTAAAGGATTAATGGGGCATAGAGTATGGCTGTCTGTAAGGTTTAATGGGCATAGAGTATGGCTGTCTCTAAGGTTTATTGGGCATAGAGTATGGCTGTCACTAAGGTTTAATGGGCATAGAGTATGGTTGTCTCTAAGGTTTAATGGGTCATAGAGTATGGCTGTGATGGGGCATAGAGTATGGCTGTCTGTAAGGTTTAATGGGGCATAGAGTATGGCTGTCTCTATGATTTAATGGGGCATAGAGTATGGCTGTCTCTAAGGATTAATGAGGCATAGAGTATGGCTGTCTCTAAGGTTTAATGGGTCATAGAGTATGGCTGTCTCTAAGGTTTAATGGGGCATAGAGTATGGCTGTAATGGGGCATAGAGTATGGCTGTAATGGGGCATAGAGTATGGCTGTCTCTAAGGTTTAATAGGTCATAGAGTATGGCTGTCTCTAAGGTTTAATGGGGCTTAGAGTATGTCTGTCTCTAAGGTTTAATGGGCATAGAGTATGGCTGTCTCTAAGGTTTAATGGGGCATAGAGTATGGCTGTAATGGGGCATAGAGTATGGCTGTCTCTAAGGTTTAATGGGGCATAGAGTAAGGCTGTCTCTAAGGTTTAATGGGGCATAGAGTATGGCTGTCTGTAAGGTTTAATGGGTCATAGAGTATGGCCGTCTCTAAGGTTTAATGGGGCATAGAGTATGGCTGTAATGGGGCATAGAGTATGGCTGTCTCTAAGGTTTAATGGGTCATAGAGTATGGCTGTCTCTAAGGTTTAATGGGGCATAGAGTATGGCTGTCTCTAAGGAATAATGGGGCTTAGAGTATGGCTGTCTCTAAGGTTTAATGGGCATAGAGTATGGCTGTCTCTAAGGTTTAATGGGGCATAGAATATGGCTGTCATGGGGCATAGAGTATGGCTGTCTCTAAGGTTTAATGGGGCATAGAGTATGGCTGTCTCTAAGGTTTAATGGGGCATAGAGTATGGCTGTCTCTAAGGTTTAATGGGGCATAGAGTATGGCTGTCTGTAAGGTTTATTGGGTCATAGAGTATGGCTGTCTCTAAGGTTTAATGGGGGCATAGAGTATGGCTGTCTGTAAGGTTTAATGGGGCATAGAGTATGGCTGTAATGGGGCATAGAGTACGGCTGTCTCTAAGGTTTAATGGGTCATAGAGTATGGCTGTCTCTAAGGTTTAATGGGGCATAGAGTATGGCTGTCTCTAAGGTTTAATGGGGCTTAGAGTATGGCTGTCTCTAAGGTTTAATGGGCATAGAGTATGGCTGTCTCTAAGGTTTAATGGGGCATAGAGTATGGCTGTAATGGGGCATAGAGTATGGCTGTCTCTAAGGTTTAATGGGGCATAGAGTATGGCTGTCTGTAAGGTTTAATGGGTCATAGAGTATGGCTGTCTCTAAGGTTTAATGGGTCATAGAGTATGGCTGTCTCTAAGGTTTAATGGGCATAGAGTATGGCTGTCTGTAAGGTTTAATGGGGCATAGAGTATGGCTGTAATGGGGCATAGAGTATGGCTGTCTCTAAGGTTTAATGGGGCATAGAGTATGGCTGTCTCTAAGGTTTAATGGGGCATAGAGTATGGCTGTCTCTAAGGTTTAATGGGGCATAGAGTATGGCTGTCTCTAAGGTTTAATGAGGCGTAGAGTATGGCTGTCTCTAAGGTTTAATGGGGCATAGAGTATGGCTGTAATGGGGCATAGAGTAAGGCTGTCTCTAAGGTTTAATGGGGCATAGAGTATGGCTGTCTCTAAAGGATTAATGGGGCATAGAGTATGGCTGTCTGTAAGGTTTAATGGGCATAGAGTATGGCTGTCTCTAAGGTTTATTGGGCATAGAGTATGGCTGTCACTAAGGTTTAATGGGCATAGAGTATGGTTGTCTCTAAGGTTTAATGGGTCATAGAGTATGGCTGTAATGGGGCATAGAGTATGGCTGTCTGTAAGGTTTAATGGGGCATAGAGTATGGCTGTCTCTAAGGTTTAATGGGGCACAGAGTATGGCTGTATCTAAGGTATAATGGGTCATAAGAGTATGGCTGTCTCTAAGGTTGAATGGGTCATAGAGTATGGCTGTCTCTAAGGTTTAATGGGGCATAGAGTATGGCTGTCTCTAAAGGATTAATGGGGCATAGAGTATGGCTGTCTCTAAAGGTTTAATGGGGCATAGAGTATGGCTGTAATGGGTCATAGGGTATGGCTGTATCTAAGGTATAATGGTTCATAGAGTATGGCTGTCTCTAAGGATTAATGGGGCATAGAGTATGGCTGTCTCTGAAGGATGAATGGGTCATAGAGTATGGCTGTCTCTAAGGTTTATTGGGGCATAGAGTATGGCTGTCTCTAAGGTTTAATGGGGCATAGAGTATGGCTGTCTCTAAAGGATTAATGGGGCATAGAGTATGGCTGTCTCTGAGGTTTAATGGGCATAGAGTACGGCTGTCTGTAAGGTTTAATGGGTCATAGAGTATGACTGTAATGGGGCATAGAGTATGGCTGTAATGGGTCATAGAGTATGGCTGTCTCTAAGGTTTAATGGGGCATAGAGTATGGCTGTCTCTAAAGGATTAATGGGGCATAGAGTATGGCTGTCTGTAAGGTTTAATGGGCATAGAGTATGGCTGTCTCTAAGGTTTATTGGGCATAGAGTATGGCTGTCACTAAGGTTTAATGGGCATAGAGTATGGTTGTCTCTAAGGTTTAATGGGTCATAGAGTATGGCTGTGATGGGGCATAGAGTATGGCTGTCTGTAAGGTTTAATGGGGCATAGAGTATGGCTGTCTCTATGATTTAATGGGGCATAGAGTATGGCTGTCTCTAAGGATTAATGAGGCATAGAGTATGGCTGTCTCTAAGGTTTAATGGGTCATAGAGTATGGCTGTCTCTAAGGTTTAATGGGGCATAGAGTATGGCTGTAATGGGGCATAGAGTATGGCTGTAATGGGGCATAGAGTATGGCTGTCTCTAAGGTTTAATAGGTCATAGAGTATGGCTGTCTCTAAGGTTTAATGGGGCTTAGAGTATGTCTGTCTCTAAGGTTTAATGGGCATAGAGTATGGCTGTCTCTAAGGTTTAATGGGGCATAGAGTATGGCTGTAATGGGGCATAGAGTATGGCTGTCTCTAAGGTTTAATGGGGCATAGAGTAAGGCTGTCTCTAAGGTTTAATGGGGCATAGAGTATGGCTGTCTGTAAGGTTTAATGGGTCATAGAGTATGGCCGTCTCTAAGGTTTAATGGGGCATAGAGTATGGCTGTAATGGGGCATAGAGTATGGCTGTCTCTAAGGTTTAATGGGTCATAGAGTATGGCTGTCTCTAAGGTTTAATGGGGCATAGAGTATGGCTGTCTCTAAGGATTAATGGGGCTTAGAGTATGGCTGTCTTTAAGGTTTAATGGGCATAGAGTATGGCTGTCTCTAAGGTTTAATGGGGCATAGAATATGGCTGTAATGGGGCATAGAGTATGGCTGTCTCTAAGGTTTAATGGGGCATAGAGTATGGCTGTCTCTAAGGTTTAATGGGGCATAGAGTATGGCTGTCTCTAAGGTTTAATGGGGCATAGAGTATGGCTGTCTGTAAGGTTTAATGGGTCATAGAGTATGGCTGTCTCTAAGGTTTAATGGGTCATAGAGTATGGCTGTCTCTAAGGTTTAATGGGGCATAGAGTATGGCTGTCTGTAAGGTTTAATGGGTCATAGAGTATGGCTGTCTCTAAGGTTTAATGGGGCATAGAGTATGGCTGTCTGTAAGGTTTAATGGGGCATAGAGTATGGCTGTCTCTGAGGTTCAATGGGTTATAGAGTATGGCTGTAATGGGGCATAGAGTATGGCTGTCTCTAAGGTTTAATGGGGCATAGAGTATGGCTGTCTCTAAGGTTTAATGGGGCATAGAGTATGGCTGTCTCTAAGGTTTAATGGGGCATAGAGTATGGCTGTCTCTAAGGTTTAATGAGGCGTAGAGTATGGCTGTCTCTAAGGTTTAATGGGGCATAGAGTATGGCTGTAATGGGGCATAGAGTATGGCTGTAATGGGGCATAGAGTATGGCTGTAATGGAGCATAGAGTATGGCTGTAATGGGGCATAGAGTATGGCTGTAATGGGGCATAGAGTATGGCTGTAATGGGGCATTTGTGCTGGCTACGATAGTTATTGGAATGTTGTGAAAATTAGTACGTACGCATATTTGGCCACTTGTCTTTGTCGCATCAGTGCCGCCATGCGGGAAGATGTGTACTCCCCGCCCAGGGCGAATCTAGCTGAAGACTGGGCCGTGTGCACTCCAAGCAATGTAGCATTCATCTCTTAAACATATTAATATACCATATTTTATTAGCCAGTACTTCCCGTAATGATTCAGTTATCTCTGATTAATGATATACCGGTATATTCAATTATCCCTGATATATGACCTGCTGATCTGGCTAATCGGGCGTTGTTGGCGTATTTTTTTTAAGACATTGGTGTTGGTAATAGACATACTGTGGCTGGAGTTTAGCTAGAGTTCCCGACTCCTGTAGATTTTTCTAACTTCGCCATATACGCCAACGATGCCCAACCATGAACGGGGACCAAGGCTACCAGCTACCACCCATCTATGACAAGATAATTCCGCCAATCTGTAGCAATTTCACCGCCAGGACATTAATATGTGATCATTGCCATAGCAATGTTGAAAAGTTACTACAATTTACTACTATCTTAAAATATAAAAAATGGTGAAAAAATACTTAGAAAAAAAAATGTATATTTAGGGTACCTTTTTCCGCCTGTTCCCTGTCTCGAGTTAGGGGTTTGCTTTGAGTGAGAACACGTAGAGCCTTAGCCCCCTCCAGATCTGTATACTCAATCTGAAGCTGGAACGGGAGCTCAGTCAGAGAGGAAATGGCTGGAGCGGTACAGCTATCTGCTGCTGGAGGAGGCCCTGGAAACACAATATACAACTGTTAGCTGAGTCAGCGAGGAAATGTCTGGAGTGGTACAGGTATCTGCTGCTAGAGGAGGCCCTGGAAACATACATATACAACTGTTAGCTGAGTCAGCGAGGAAATGTCTGGAGTGGTACAGGTATCTGCTGCTAGAGGAGGCCCTGGAAACATACATATACAACTGTTAGCTCAGACAGCGAGGAAATGTCTGGAGTGGTACAGGTATCTGCTGCTGGAGGAGGCCCTGGAAACATAACATACAACTGTTAGCTCAGTCAGAGAGGAAATGTCTGGAGTGGTACAGATATCTGCTGCTGGAGGAGGCCCTGGAAACACATTATACAACTGTTAGCTCAGACAGAGAGGAAATGTCTGGAGTGGTACAGGTATCTGCTGCTGGAGGAGGCCCTGGAAACACATTATACAACTGTTAGCTCAGTCAGCGAGGAAATGTCTGGAGTGGTACAGGTATCTGCTGCTGGAGGAGGCCCTGGAAACACAATATACAACTGTTAGCTCAGTCAGCAAGGAAATGTCTGGAGTGGTACAGATATCTGCTGCTGGAGGAGGCCCTGAAAACACAGTATACAACTGTTAGCTCAGTCAGCAAGGAAATGTCTGGAGTGGTACAGGTATCCGCTGCTGGAGGAGGCCCTGGAAACATAACATACAACTGTTAGCTCAGTCAGCGAGGAAATGTCTGGAGTGGTACAGCTATCTGCTGCCAGAGGAGGCCCTGGTAATACAACTGGTATACAACTGTTATATAACTAATTGGAGTATTTTCTTTGTGTAGTAGAACCTGCTATAAGCAGCTACTCTTATGAGCAGTCAACCACCTATGGGAGGCCATTTGACCATTCCCAAAAATGACATTTTGTGTGCAAATGAACCTCCTGTCTTGAAAGGCCACTTTTCCAGTGCTCCAAGGGTGGCTGCTCATAGCAGGTTCTACTGTATAGCAATTTCACAAGGCTTCATATTTATGTGTGCGGCCACACTACAGTAATCCCAAATGGCATATTAAGAGTAGAGTCTATAAAAAAATAAAATGAGTTGCATTTATTGATGGTTAAACAAAATAGTATTTTGAAGTAGCACCACATGCACTGTCCCCATCTTTAAACACTAGCATTACACTAAGAATACCTTTCCGGTTATGTTTTCAACGAATTAAATGAGCTAGCATTTCATAGAGGGGTGGGCTGGGGCCAACTGTCCTACAAATCATGTTTTTAGTCATTATCTGCAGTAGAAAGCAGAGTGGTTTCGGTTTAACCCTTATCCTAGTTAATTTATTTAAATTTTCACCCACTTGAATTTGTGTCTCGCTACCGCAACCCACAACTTCATGTGGCGGAAAATTACTCTTTATTTGTTTAATTGTAGTACAAATATTTCCAAATCTTGATGTTTAGACACACATTTTAGATCAACAATTTTAAACTATTGTAACAGTCTTATTTTATGATATGTATATCAACTTATTTTATTATATCGTATGACTAATTACTAATTATTTAAACATATTTTTGTAACTTAATAATGTTATTTAATAATGAGCTTAACATCATTATCTATTTATTACATAATTCTGTATCATCTGTACATAAACATTATTTTAGTATATTATGTCCATACTGGGACTAAATATGCCTAGAGCCAAGTGTCTCTCATCACTCCACCTAGGAGTGACCGATGTCAATAGTTTTATTATTCTATTTTATTTTAGTGTGTGATTGTATTATTGTGTATATCGGGTGAGACAGTAATAAACATATATATTTAATTCCCGATAACAGTGATTTGGTGGAATAATAGAACAGATAGGAACATCATAAAAAACTTTTAGTGGGTTCTGACTGTCAGATCATAGGAATGGATCTATCAGGAAACAAAGACATGGGAAATTTTTGCAATTTAAACCTGACGGACCCGACTCCTCAGAAAGTTGACCATGTTGCGTATTGGAGTGGGCCTACAAACTGTACTCACGAATCGTGATGATCCACCTAGTTTAAGCCGAATATTATGCAACCTAAAATAGATCAAATACTTAGGTGGATGGTAACAAGTCAAGATGACAATTGCAATTGTGTTAGTAATTTCCTGCAGCATCGATTATCACATGAGTTGACCCTCGACAATATGGTCATGATAATATTAGCTATCAATTTACATAACTATAAAAATTAAATCTCATGTTGATATATGGTCTGAAATGTACATGGTTTGAAATATGTGCTTCCAATGGAAAGACTGAAGTCACAATTAAGGAATACTTGCTCATAAAAATGCACATTATTTCTAAATTAGACACAGACTATTTGACACCCACCAGCAGCAGCGTTGTCATACACTGCTTCATCTGAAGCCTCAGACGTGGACGGCTTGTCAGTGGATCCACTTTCCCTAGCGTTATCATAAACACCTTCTTTGTTGGCGTCTGTCTCCGCTGTCTTACCCACGCTTTCTTTGTCCAACTCATATGACGGGTTCTCAAACTGACTCTTGGTGTCATGGGCAAATTCATTTTTCTCTTCCACCATGGACAGAAGAGGATTTTCTTGTTTCCCTGGCTGCGTTTTTTTCTTTTTTTTTTGCTGACGAATACCATACTCAAAGGTCACTTCAGAGTCTTTTGTGACATTTCCGACGACCTTTGTCACTCTACTTTCATCACTTTCTTCATTGCGAAAGTATCTGGAAAAACACAAAATGTTGAACTTTTAAATGTGGGAGGAATTAATGGAGAACAAGACTACATAAGTCCAGGAGCTCCCGCGACGAATTAGAATTTGATTTAAGCAATTTTGTGTAGGGTTTTTAATGTAGTCCTAGGCTAGGTCAAAAATCAAGACGCAAGACAACTAGGTCTAAGAAGCTCAATCTAAGAGTAAGATTAGAACTAGACAGTCTGTCAGAGATTGCAAACCTCCATTGAAATTAATGATCCTAATCAGTATCCCAGTAATGGTCTACCTATCTGGCACGGTTTACCCGATATCAGGCCAATCGAGGTAACTAATAGCTGATTTACGGTCATTTTGAATTCGATATAAACCAGTTAAAAACTTAGGGTGCATC
Source organism: Flabesymbios commensalis (assembly GCA_964017125.1). Lineage (NCBI taxonomy): Eukaryota > Metazoa > Annelida > Polychaeta > Terebellida > Flabelligeridae > Flabesymbios > Flabesymbios commensalis. Next base: position 81,710 of record OZ024907.1, on the reverse strand, counting down.
CTTCCCCGAAACCTCAAATTTTGTTTTATAGTAATGGACTAACATCTAACACAGTTTGCAAAATATTGGGCATGTGAAAGTAAATAATGGCCGATAGGGGGCCATTTTGAATTTGATCGAGTCAGAATTTTTCAAGATGCATCCTCAGCTGAAATCTCACATTTCATTCTATAGTAATCGTCTAGCTATCTAGCACGGTTTACCAAATATCGGCCATGTGAAAGTGAATAATGGCCTAAAGGCGGCCATTTTGAATTTGATCAAGTCGAAATTTTCCAAGATGCATCTTCAGCTGAAATCTCACATTTCATTCTATAGTAATGGTCTAGCCATCTAGCACGGTTTACCAAATATCGCCCATGTGAAAGTGAATAATGGCCGATAGGAGGCCATTTTGAATTTGATCAAGTCAAAATTTTTCAAGATGCATCCTCTCCTGAAATCTCACAATTTGTTTTATAGTAATGGTCTAGCCATCTAGTACGGTTACCAAATAACAGCTATGTGAAAGTGAATAATGGCCGATAGGCGGCCATTTTGAATTTGATTGAGTCAATTTTTTTCAAGATGCATCCTCTCTTGTATTCTCACATTTTGTTTTATAGTAATGGTCCAGCTATCTAACACGGTTTACCAAATATCAGCAATGTGAAAGTAAATAGTGTCCGATAGGCGGCCATTTTGAATTCGATTGAGTCAAAAGTTTTTAAAAGGCATCCTCTCCCGAAACGTCACATTTTGTTTTATAGTAATGGTCTAGCTATCTAGCACGGTTTACCTGATATCAGGCCTATCGAGGTAAATAAAGCTGATTGTCGGCCATTTTGAATTCGTAAGTTAAAAATTTTCAGGGTGCATCCTCCCCAGAAAACTCACACTTTGTTTTAAAGTAATCAGGTAATGGTCTAGCCATCTAGCACGGTTTACCAAATATCATGTGAAAATGAATAATGGCCGAAAAGGCGGCAATTTTAAATTTGATCAAGTCAATTTTTTTCAAGATGCATCCTCATCTGAAATCTCACATTTTGTTTTACAGTAATGGTCTAGCCATCTAGCACGGTTGACCAAATAACGGCCATGTGAAAGTGAATAATGGCCGATAAGCGGCCATTTTGAATTTTATCGAGTCGAATTTTTTCAAGATGGATCCTCTCCTGAAATCACACATTTTGTTTTATAGTAATGGTCTAGCCATCTAGCACGGTTTACCAAATAACGGCCATGTGAATGTGATTAATGGCCGATTGGCGGCCATTTTGAACTTGGACGAGTTGAATTTTTTCAAAATTCATCCTCTCCTGAAGCCTTACAATTTGTTTTATAGTAATGGTGTAGATATCTTGAGCGGTTTTCATGATATTCCTCAATATCAGGCCTGTCGAGGTGAATAATGGCTGATAGGCGGCCATTTTGAATTTTATCAACTTCAAATTTTTCAAGATGCATTCTCTAGTGAAACCTTACAATTTATTTGATATTAATGGTGTAGCTATCTTGAGCGGTTTTCATGATATTCCGCAATATCAGGCCTGTCGAGGTGAATAATGGCCGATAGGGGGCCATTTTTAATTTTATCGACTTGAAATTTTTCAAGATGCATCCTCTCCTGAAACCTCACAATTTGTTTTATAGTAATGGTGTAGCTATCTTGAGCGGTTTTCATGATATTCCGCAAAATCTTTCAGTCGGATTTACCGATGTTATAAATTAGGTCAAAGTGCTGGGTCAACTTCAAGGTCAAGGTCCAAAAACTTGAAAAGGCACAACTAGGGACCTTAGAGAGCATGTATGTGCAATATGACTGTCATCGGCCCAGTACTTTTAGAGATCTGCTCCGGAAACGAAGTGCGCGTCAAAACGTCTAAATAGGTCATAGTTCTGAACCAGAAGTAGGTCAAAGTTCAAATACCCCAAAAGGCACAACTAGACCCCCTAGGGGTGTTGTGTGTAAAATTTGAAGACAATCGGACAAGTACTTTCAGAGATATGCTCCGGAAACGAATTGTTTACGGACGGCCCAACGGCCCAAAGCCGTAACATCATCATTTTCTCCTCTGCAACCTTGCGTATTGAATTCAGATTAAAAATATTTTAACCTGTCCATTAGCCACCTGGAAGTAACCCACATACCAAAAATTGTTATCCTAGCTTATTTTCTTACAAAGTTATAGGCAAAAGAAGAGGCCAAAAAAAAACGGAGGTAGAATCCATAGCTCCCTTCGTCTCACCTACGGTGACGGCGGGAGCTAATTACACACCACTGCAAACATGAGACATCAGCCGAATGCTGGGCCAATGCGGGGCAACCGCCTGCGAGGCTGGCGCAATATTTACCTAGGATCAGGTCAACATTTTTGTTTGAAACAGCAAATCAAACTGATCAGTTATGTGGCGGTGAACCATATATAGAGCAAGTGCAAGGCTGGCTGATCTCACCATACGTCTCAAAGTGAAAACCAGCTGCATGCCCAGCAAACACAAAACAATTGTATAACATTTGTGCGATGTCGGCACAACGTCTTCGACGTTGGTCCAACATTGTACAAATGTTATACAAATGTTTTGTGTCTGCTGCATGAGAGAGCATATTACTTACAGTCCTGAGTGAATGACGAGAGTGGCGTTCACATTGGTGGCAATAATGGGATCAGATAGAATGCTGCCAAACTCCTCAGTCAACTTCTCCGGATCCACAATGTTCACCTGTCAGACAAATGTAGTAGATAATAAGTTAACCCTTATAGCGCTGATATATTTATATAAACCATATGTGACCCGCCACGCAAAAAGGGCCATAAGCTCCAATTTTTCAAAATTGATTGTCTTAATTGATTCGATAGCCGTGTTGCCTATGTCTCATTAACTGGAAGAATTTTTTAAAAATACTTATTTCTTTTAGTTTTAAAAGATTTTTAATATGGTAAATTTAGTTATGTAATCTTTAAAATTAAATTTTAAATGATGTCAAAAATACCTTCTCGCGAGGCGGGTCACATATGTTATGGATTTACTGACATTATAAATATTTAATTCTTTCAGTGCAGGGATCTTGTACTGGACATTATCACAGATTACCCAAGTACTACATTTTGCATGAAAAAAATTCAAGGACTTTTCAGTGCCTCTCAAAGACGCGTAAAGGAAATTACGCCTAGATTTAATACAGTATTATAATACTGGGATGATGAAAGATACTGACAGAAAAAAGATAAAAGTATAAGTTACCTGTCCTCCGGTTTTATCTGCTATTCCACCAAGCTCCACTAATCGACAAGCTGTGCCTTTAATGGTGGTAACAGCAACAGATACACTGCATAACACAACAAAATTTCTTCATCAACTTTAACTATAAATATGACTAAATATGAGCTTCAAGAAAACCATTTTTACCCTTGAAGCACTACAATAAAACATGTTTTCCCTTGAAGCGCTACATTGAAACATGTTCACCCTTGAAACGCTACATTAAAAAATGTTTACCCTTGAAGCGCTACATAAAAACATGTTTACCCTCGAAGCGCTACATTAAAACATGTTTACCTTTGAAACGCTACATTAAAACATGTTTACCCTTGAAGCGCCACATTAAAACATGTTTACCCTCGAAGCGCTACATTAAAACATGTTTACCTTTGAAACGCTACATTGAAACATGTTCACCCTTGAAGCGCTACATAAAAACATGTTTACCTTTGAAACGCTACATTAAAACATGTTCACCCTTGAAGCGCTACATAAAAACATGTTTACCCTCGAAGCGCTACATTAAAACAAGTTTACCCTTGAAGCGCTACATAAAAACATGTTTACCCTCGAAGCGCTACATTAAAACAAGTTTACCCTCGAAGCGCTACATTAAAACATGTTCACCCTTGAAGCGCTACATAAAAACATGTTTACCCTCGAAGCGCTACATTGAAACATGATCACCCTTGAAGCGCTACATTAAAACATGTTGACCCTTGAAGCGCTACATAAAAACATGTTTACCCTCGAAGCGCTACATTAAAACATGTTTACCTTTGAAACGCTACATTAAAACATGTTTACCCTTGAAGCGCCACATTAAAACATGTTTACCCTCGAAGCGCTACATTAAAACATGTTTACCTTTGAAACGCTACATTAAAACATGTTCACCCTTGAAGCGCTACATTAAAACATGTTCACCCTTGACGCACTACATTAAAACATTTTTTTTACATAATTGAATTTTTTATTTTAAACGAATAATTACTACTGACCTTTTAAAACTGAAAAAGAACTATAGTTTCTGTCAATAAAAATTGCACTTGCCCGCTCGCCACTGCAATGTCAGAGACTTTATCAAAGAAGCTTCGTGCCTCGTTGTAAATACTCTCGTCCTCCATATTCTCAAGGCTTCCCAGTCCACGATTTGCCATCCCGTCTGTACAAATAATTACCTGTGAAAGAAAAAGAACACAAATGTTGTAAAGGAAACACCCTAAAAATTGAATACAATTTAAAATAAACTAGAAAATGAACATAAAAAGCCCTCTATTGTTGACTGTGAGCTATTTTAGACTTTAAATATCTAAACTTTTTCATGGGTTACCATTGCGTAGCACAGATTATGAAGCACAGGAAAGCTTATTAAATATTAATACCCTACATTACATATCATGTAAGGTTTTCCAGACATAGGTCAAATTGAAAAAAATGGTCAACAGTCAGTCAAATAAAAATGTACATATATAATAATGTAAAATTAGTCATGTGTTATCCTCATATAACAACAGATGTATTGTTTTGGAGTAATACTATCCTTGGACCAAGGGTTTGAAGATAATGAGTAAAGACAAGAAAATATAGCTCTCAGTATGCCATTAATTTTTTATTAATTGTTCTTGAAATTAGTCATGCACATTTTGTTTTACATTCATGGTTCAGCTATTTTAAAATGCTTTCAAGATAACGAAACATTGCAAAATTTTGCAAAAATAAAAATCGCCAGCTAAGAGCATTTTGAAATTGCTTGTTCCCAAATTCTATTAAGGTCATTGCCTAAGCATGTGTACCAAATTAAATAAAAATCTATTTGAATCCAAATGTCATCAAATTCCCCAGTGTTATGGCTCTGTGAGAAAAAAACAGGAGCTCATAAGTCTGTTGCTACCATATATCCCCGCGTATAGTGCGAGGCTATGTATAATACGAGTTAAGATTTGAGGCCTCGGATGACCTGAAAAACGTCTACCCCTCTGTATATTACGACCTCAAATTTTGGTTGTGGGCAGCGTCCCGGTCGGTAGCGTTCCGGGCCATCTAAATGTGAGGCATGGATATTATCTTATTCTACTAAATAGCCAGATAGCGCCGTGACACCTGCATAGACGATGCTCAATGACGGGAACAGCGGCAACAGTACAGCTCTGCAAAACCAAAGGGCAGTATCTCCTTACTTGTAAAGTAAACAGATACTGTATTTTCATTTTCCACGGCAGAGTGGATGTCATCGGGACTGTCTCGACGGGCAGACATAAGCCTGCATATGCTACATACACACAGATTTTAAAATACCCGTATTTATATTTCGCCAACAAATATATACAGACACAAGAGGTGTTTGGTTGTATAAGGTGTCAGGGTGTAATAACACAGCAGCGCTCCATGAACTACAGCTAACAGATACCACCATTTGCTCAATACTGTATCAGCAGCGGCAACGGCGGTGGGCGTTCATGTTTTCCCGGCAATATGGACATTCTGAGGCCTACATGTATAGAATTTGCGATAGGAAATATAATCAGTGATATCTTGTTATATTTCGTCAACGCATTCTCTCATTCCAATAGGAAAATATCATGTTCAGATTTGTTGTACACAATAGAACACTCCCATATGAAAGGCGATCTTAGATTAAATCATTATTAATATAAATAAACAGGTCAGGAGTGTGAATTGGTTGCAGACTAACGGCGTCATTTATCTGCCCGTGGTTGTCAAAGGTGCCACGCGTGTCGGCGGGAATGTGAGACGAGGGCTCCCAGCAAACACGACACATTCACCCAGTACTGGTACAATGTTGTGTCAGCGTCGCAGACGGTGGCTCAACAATGTACCAGCATTGGGTGAACGTCTCTTGTTTGCTACTAGTTGGAAAGGCACAGTATCGTGTGTATAGGCCTGCTTACCAAACACGCTGACTGGCCTACGTTTACAGATACGTTTTACGCTGGAGAACTTACCGCTAGAGAGCTAAAAAATTGTATTAAATTCTACATCTATGTATAATATGAGGTGCCTTTTTGTGACATGAATAGCTCAGAAAAAACATCGCATTATACACGGGGATATACGGTATTTATAAAACAATAACTGTGGCGGAGTGTGTAATATAGTAAGCAGCTTCAAATAAATTATTATAATTTAAAATGGCTGCTTCATGTGATGAGTCAAGCAAAGTGATTCAGCACTAGATAGATAAAATAGAATTGTTTGGTGAAACAAGCACCAGTGTCATAAGTATACATTCGTTCAATAAGGCAATCTTAATTAAAATATAAATCAGTAGGCTCACCTTTGATCCAGATACTTGTGATGCCATGGCGACAGCGAGCAGTAAAGCAGGACCAAGTGCTGTCATCCCTCCTTTCTCCAAACTGAAATACATCAACTATCTAATCAGATAACAGCTATCTAACCAATTTTAAATTTAACCATGCCTGCTGATCACGACAATAGTTGTTTTTACACCCGTTTTAATAGCAAAATAATTAGCCTGTTATTTGGAATGAAATGACCGTTTAAATATCAATATTTTTAATGTTAGATCTCAAATCAAACAAATATGAGTAATTTTCAACCACTTGAGGTTGTGGATCGCGATAGCGAGACACAACCTCAAGTGGTTGAAAATTTAAATAAAAGAACTTAGCAGGATATAGGTTAATGCGAGACAACATTCTAAGAAAATTTTATAACTTTTTTCTGTAAAAACAATTGTAACAAAAAAATTGTAATTGAATAATTCTGTGCTTCAAAATCAATGAAAGCATGTAGTATTTATAATATGCATAGACATGTTCAGGTTTGCGCCACTGATAACTTTATACAATGCAAATATTCCACACAATCCCCCCCCCCCCCCCATGTTGACATTTCAAGCATTCGTGGTAAGTGCCATTGTACGTCTAGGTTCAAAGCATCAGCATAACCTTTTTTGTGTTTATATACTTTTTACACACATTCCAGGTTTTGCATTGTGACCATCAATATACATTTTCAACAATATTAAAATGAAAATAAGATTCTCAGAAAATTAAAAAAACCTTGTGATGGATACTCATCTATTCAATTTGGGAGGTGTCTATTTCTTAAAAATACAAGTATTTTTCTTCATTTGAAACTGGATTTTTTGTGAGCAATTCTAGCTTTAAATGAAAAATAGTATGAAACAACTCAGGGTCAACAAATCATATTACACAGAGGTGGGCAAGTGGTCGCCACATTGCCACATGTGGCGACAGAAGCAAAAAATCTGTAATGTAAATATTGAAAAATGACCATTCAGAGCACCTAAAAGTAGCCATTTGTGGCGACAGGACTCATTTCGCCTGCCCACCCCTGTTACAGCACCATTGAGTTGTGACGTCGGACTCACGCAAACAGCCTATCAGTGAGGCGATGCTGAGATGTCTCTGCTGTGTGCGGCGTGGTCAGCTGTTTGCCCGCGTCCAATAACTCCTCATAATTACTGAGCTTATCTCCCCAGAAATGCTGCGGTTCACTCTTACCGTCCCCAACAACTGTCACCTAAAAACATATAATTACTGAGCTTATCCCCCAAGAAATGCTGCGGTTCACTTTTACCGTCCCCCACAACCGTCACCTTGAAACATATAATTACTGAGCTTATCTCCCGAGAAATGCTGCGGTTCACTCTTACCGTCCCCAACAACTGTCACCTAGAAACATATAATTACTGAGCTTATCCCCCAAGAAATGCTGCGGTTCACTCTTACCGTCCCCCACAACCGTCACCTAGGAACATATAATTACTGAGATTATCCCCCAAGAAATGCTGCGGTCACTCTTACCGTCCCCCACAACCGTCACCTAGAAACGTATAATTACTGAGCTTATCCCCCAAGAAATGCTGCGGTTCACTCTTACCGTCCCCCACAACCGTCACCTGGAAACATATAATTACTGAGCTTATCCCCCAAGAAATGCTGCGGTTCACTCTTACTGTCCCCCACAACCGTCACCTAGAAACATATAATTACTGAGCTTATCCCCCAAGAAATGCTGAGGTTCACTTTCACCGTCCCCCACAACCGTCACCTTGAAACATATAATTACTGAGCTTATCTCCCGAGAAATGCTGCGGTTCACTCTTACCGTCCCAAACAACTGTCACCTAGAAACATATAATTACTGAGCTTATCTCCCAAGAAATGCTGCGGTTCACTCTTACCGTCCCCCACAACCGTCACCTAAAAACATATAATTACTGAGCTTATCCCCCAAGAAATGCTGCGGTTCACTCTTACCGTCCCCCACAACCGTCACCTGGAAACATATAATTACTGAGCTCATCCCCCAAGAAATGCTGCGGCTCACTCTTACCGTCCCAAACAACTGTCACCTAGAAACATATAATTACTGAGCTTATCTCCCAAGAAATGCTGCGGTTCACTCTTACCGTCCCCCACAACCGTCACCTAAAAACATATAATTACTGAGCTTATCCCCCAAGAAATGCTGCGGTTCACGCATACCGTCCCCCAGAACCGTCACCTAGAAACATATAATTACTGAGCTTATCCCCCAAGAAATGCTGCGGTTCACTCTTACCGTCCCCCACAACCGTCACTTAGAAATATATAATTACTGAGCTTATCTCCCGAGAAATGCTGCGGTTCACTCTTACCGTCCCCCACAACTGTCACCTGGAAACATAACAGTCAAAACTGTGCTGAATGAGTACCGGTGAAAGCGTTCAGAAAATCTTCATTTCATTTAATTAAAGATGTCAAATGCAGCCAGGTGGATTAGTCCATAACTCTTAAAGCGCTCAAATACTTTTGTATCAGTCTTTCCCAATAAGCTCAAAATGTTACTGGATAGTAGGTCCTGTAAACTTGAAACTTTTAACGGACCAAAAAAAAATCACCAGACAGTAGGTGGTCAATGGACTATTCTCACCTGATGAGACCATAAAAAAAGACCAAAAATAAAAAAAATATTTTGACAAAAAATATCTGGATTGTACGTCCGATGTGGTTGGATATTTTGCCGGATCTGTCTCTGTTTTACTAGACATGTCCGGTCGGTCCGACGTTATTGGGAAAGACTGGTATCAACCCTAGAGACAAAAGTTTATTTTAATTTGAAATCATCATAAATGTCTTAATTAGCTCTTTCCGTTTCATTTGAATACCTGTGTCATGGGTCTATGGCCATTATAAATATTTTTACTCTCACACTGCGCCGATCGACGTTAGACGTCAGAATCTGATATCAGTCCCCGCACTGAAAAGTGCTAAGTCACTGATAAATTTTGCAAATATTTAGTCTCAAATTTAACAAATATGAGTAATTTTCACCTACCTATTTGAAGTTGTGGGTCGCGATAGCAAGACACAACTTGAAGTGGGTGAAAAGTAATTTTTTTAATGTAGAGCTATTCGTGGTAAAATGTTCTAATTTCACAAAAAAACATGTGAACTGAATGCTCAGAAAAACCTTATTGATACTAAGGCCAGGCATTTTTATCATTAGATATTAATTTTACCGTTTTAAAAATAAATTTTGCATTATTTATTTTCCCAGATGCTGATTTTCAAGTGTAAAATCTCACTTTAAATTTTTCACTGTAGACACTGCAATATAAAACACTCTTCTAGTGGTTTTAAGCACAAAATTTATATATATAATCCCGCTTGGCGGTGAAAGGGTTTTAACCCTTTGAAGCCTGAGTTTACCATTATCATCTTCATCCACTACAAGCTGTGAATTGCTCTCGCAATTCTCGACTTGTAGTGGATGAAGATGAATTGAAGTGGGTGGCAAAGATAGTGTTATTATTAAAACAGCTCCATAAAAATTTTGTTCTAAGGTTTAGGAATTCAGGCATTCTTCAGAGATGCAAAAACGATGCTTTGATGCATCATGAGGGTTTAAAGGGTTAAATAGCGAGTAATTCTTGACTTACATCAGAGCTGAATGCTATAAGAGCAGGTCTTCTGTCGGGATGCTCGGAGGCCATCTCCTGGATCTGCTGACAGACTGCGGCCTGTACTGACTGTAAGCGGCTGACATACGAGACGTTTCTGCTCTGACCTGACATATACTGACTCTCGCGTGTGTCGTACAGGCCCTGCAGACGATCTAGATGATCACCTCGGAACTTTATCTTCCCTTTAATCTGTAAATCAAAAATTGGTAAATCAGACAAGTTATTTACTAAATCCTCATCGGGCAGAGCTAGGGGTACACAAAACCTCAGTATGATTTTGTAACATAATCCAGCCCTACGGAAGTTCACAAACTATTATTAAACCTTATCCTGCTAAATTAATTTACTTAAATTTTTAACCACTTGAGGTTGTGTCTCGCTACCGCGATCCACAACCTCAAGTGGTTGAAAATTACTCATATTTGTTTAATTTGAGACCAAACATTTACGAATCTTGATGTTTAACACACATTTCATTCCCAGTGACAATGATTTAATCTGCTAATAAAAAGACAATTGTTGTGATTAGAAGGCAAAGGGTCAATACTTAGCCTGCTGGATCGCCTGTGTGAGGCTGTGTCTATTATTCATTCATTACTTAGCCTGCTGGATCGCCTGTGTGAGGCTGTGTCTATTATTCATTCATTACTTAGCTTGCTGGATCGCCTGTGTTAGGCTGTGTCTATTATTCATTCATTACTTAGCTTGCTGGATCGCCTGTGTGAGGCTGTGTCTATTATTCATTCATTCGAAGAAGGAATTGCTATAGCAATTTCCAGCTTCTAAGCAATTCCATCACTAATATTGAATTATCTCATTAACTTATGAAATTGAGTTATATTTCTATTGATCTAAAACATGCTTGAAAAACATACAGTAGACTCCCGCCAATGCGGTCAAGTACGGGCCAGAATTTTTTACCGTACTGGCGGTCCGACCGCATTAGTTATCGGGCAATAAATACCACGTGGCTTCCTGCTATTTGATATCAAATCAATTGTGTCTATATTCTCCAATAATAAAATGAATAATAACAATAGTAAATTTATCAAGTTTATTGCAGATGTTTAGAAAAACAGTGTTTTATTTAGTGCAAAGTTAAAAGTGATTATATAATTAGGTACAATTAAATAAAAAAAAATATTAAAAAAACACATTTTTTTTAAAATGAATGTCACAAAACAGCTTACTGCAGTTTGAAAAAATGAATTGATGGAGAATTATTTACTAGTGGATTGTATTTTCACAAGAGTCTTGTAATTTATCCTCAATATTGAACATAGAATGTAGAATGCCATCTACGCCACGGTTTGCTGAGGACAGAAACCGCTGCCATAGTCTCATGAAATTAGTATTTTTTAATCACTGACAGACTGTCACTTGTTGACGATGAGATTTGCCGGCACTAGCTTTGCTAAGTCTCACTTTATCCCTTGGTATAAGTTATGCACGCTTACGCGCAGACATGATTATGGTTATGTGCAGCATAAAAATTAATGATTGAATGATTTCTCACGTTCAAAAGCGTATTCTTATATTGGCCTGTGAGACCTGTTCATGGCTTCCCAATGTTTATTGGTCACCGTGATGGAGTAACAACCCTGAGTTGAGATGCAATGTTCGCGGAGTTAAAATTTACTCCATGTTATGGAGCTAATCATGTAAGGTAACTTGGAATGCAAGTTCAAAGAAGTGTTCCGATATAAACTAACAGCCTACCATTGTCTACTAATTCGTATTGTTTAAAGTGTTTGTACTAGAGTTAAGTGTTAATATGTGTCCCCTCACTGCCGACGGTTCGCGGCAGGTGCGAACGCAGACTTAGCAGATCATTAACCCTTTAAGCCCACATGATGCATTAAAGCATCATTTTAAATCCCTGAAAACAGACTTAATTTCCCCACAACTAGGGGTTTTAGAACGAAAATTTCCATGAAACTGGTTCACCAATACATGGCAATTTTCTTTACTTTTTCACCCACTTCAAATCATCGTCATCCACCACAAGTTTAGAATTGCGACAGCAATTCGCGGCTTGTAGTGGATGAAGATGACAATGATAAATTCAGGCTTGAAAGGGTTAACCCTATGCGTCCCATTATAAAATAATCAACGTCTATTATTTGTAATAAAACTTAACATGTAATGATAATTAAATAAAATTTGTTGAATTGTAAAATCTATATAGACACTATCTTAAATGAACAGTTTTGAGTTGTGTAATTATGACATTCCCACGCCTTTTATTATTATCACGGGCGGTTGAACCAACGCCGTTTTAATGTTGGCCAACCGTCTGCGATGATGGTCCATCATTACCTCAGCACTGCATGAACACTATTTGCTGTAGCGAGACGCTTTATCAAGAAATAATCTGCTATACACCTAACGCACTCAGCTCCCTATAATAACACCTTGTCATAAATTTATTTTTGAATTGTGTTGTGCTTGTATTATCTAACAAAGTTAATTCTGCTTATTGACGATACCAGATAATTAACGCTTGAAATAAAATAGTGACTGCAGCACGCAGACAGTGTATGGCCAGAAGTAGCGGGCACTTTATCAACAAACAATTAACCCTTAAACTTCTATATAACTAACGCAGATAATTTTTTTTTAAATAAAAAATAGTTTTAAAAATAATCACCATTGCTATATAGTTGCCGGTTAAGGCCACCTTGTCAAAAATTTATTTTTTCAATTGTATTGTGTTTGTGGTAGTTAACATGTTTAATTATGCTTATTGAAGATACGCAGACAGTGTATGGCCAGAAGTAGCGAGACGCTTTATCAACAAACAATTAACCTTTAAACTTCTATATAACTAACGGATCAATCGTATATTTCAATCTAGAACATTTCATTTTATTTTCCATATAGCAATGCGTGATTTTATGTTATCGTCACCAAATAATAATAAAGTTATTTGCCATGTTTGTAATGTACGCATTGTAGATGTGTGGAAAACATAGGTGACAGTTTTTCAATATAAAAATCCCCACTCGAAATGGTCATAATGATATATTGAAAATACTCATTTGACCGCAATGACGAGAGTGAACTTGCCATTTTGCCACAAAAATGTGGCCATAGTCCGGAATAGTGGTCTGACCGCATTGGTGATCGTCTTTGATATGGCTTTGACTGAGAACGGATTCGGGCCGAAAAAAATCGACCGTAATGACGATCTGACCGCATTGGAGATCTGACCGGAAGGCGAGAGTCGACTGTACTGTATATCTGGTGATTTTCGAGAATTTATAATTTAGGGTATTTTTACGATGTTTAGATTTTGTGAATTTTAATTTTGTTACTACAATAATAATTTCACCAGATCTACAGTACATAATATCAGGTTCCATGAGCACAAGGGTTAAATAAAACATATTAAAATATTTGATGACCCGAGCCTGAATTGTATTGCCTGTCTTGTGCTGTATTGTGGATCAAACCAACCAATCGCAACTGATCATCAATTACAAAAAAACAATCACTTTGCATCAGTACTAACCTCTGTAGTTTCACACATGCTGCTGGACGTATCCACACAGAAGATGACTAGGCTGCTGTCCTTCCCCGTTCTGCTCGTTCCCGTCGTGGACGGTGCCGGCTGCAGCATGTACGTTACATCCTCACTCTGTGGACACTCCTCACGAACTACATCAACATTATTCTCAAATCCACAAAACTCACACTTCCATTTCTGAAATACAAGTAAACTTCACAGTTTAATGACTGCCTTAATCATCCTGATGTGCACATAGCTTCAAATGGTTAAGTGTGATAAATGTAGCTATGATATTTTACATACATGTATACAAGTTGTGGTAACTTGGTACATAGTTCACATATTTTGCGACTAACAACATTCTAAGATTTGCAAAGACACGAAAACATTTTTCAAAGAAAAAACCAAAAAGAGAATGATGCGCTGGGAAATATTCCAATATGGATGATGTGGATTCATTGTGAAACTCCAATGACTTTAAATTACTTGTCGCCAAATATACCATTTATCAAGTATTTTCAGAGCTGAACTGTTTTTGTATAAACTATGGAGACCAAAGGGGTTTTTTCAACTCAAAATCATCATAAATGTCCCAGTTACCCTTTTCCGCTTCATATGAATACTTATGTCATGGGTCTACTGCCATTATCAATATTTTAATTCTCTCGGTGGGGGACTGACTTTAGATGTCAGAATCTGACTTCTAAAGATGTCAGACTCTGACGTATAAAGACAGTCCCCACACTGAAAAGGTTAAATAATTTTTGTTGAATTCAAGAATTTTCAAGCACCCATACACACCCTGTTAATACATTAAAAACTGACAAGGGCAGCCACCCTTAGGACTGAGGAAAAGTGGCTTTTACAAAAACTTCATTCCTATAAAATACCACTATGACCAAGTGACTTTCATAGAAGGTTGGCTGACCACAAGGGAGGCTGCTTAGATCAGGTTCTACTGTACACCTCAAAATCAGGCTGCTATTCTCACCTGGTCGTTAACTTGACTGAGATGTGACAGCAGCACATTACACTTATTGCAATACACTGGATCGCCTGTGTGCATGTTTGACGTGGAACACAGAGTCTCAAAATTCACGGCCACCACGTTTGTATCAGCTTTTCTCCATCTTCTGGCATTTCCTTCACTGTGGGACGATGATGCTTTACTCTTTTGAGCTCCAGATGGCTCACTGCAGCTTTTTGATTTCTTCGTGTCTGTAAAATAAAATACTAACAAATTTATTCAAAAGTTATGTATATGAGTATTTCCAGAATTACAGGGACATTTCACAAGAAATATTAGTTTGAATCAAAGGGATAAAATACCGGATTTTCTTTAATGTATATGGCAGAGAGATACTTGGGCAGTGTGTTGATAGACGAGGCAGAGCTAAATTTTTATTTTCTAATGCTAATTAGACATGCTAATTAATTAGCAAATCACGTTGGTCACATTGCGTCATGTAGTGAAAAATAAGAGAACATGTAGGTGACATCGTGTCACGTAGTACCAAACTTATGAAATGTTTTTTTAAATACATCACGTTATGTAATTCTGGTCAATCACATAGCCCGTGGCGGATCCAGAGGAGGGTCAGGGGGCTCCTGCCCTCGTTTTTATAAAGTAAAATGTCCAAACATCACTTGTTATAAATTGCAAAAAAATCATTATTTGACAATAGAAAACCAGCGAAATTTCCATCGACCCCCCCCCCCCCCTTCCCCTTACACACACATTTTTCAAATTCTGGATCCGCCCCCTGCATTACTTATCTTCAACTTTGGTAATCAAGGGCGGATCCAGAATTTGGAAAATGTGTGTTTAGATCTCCATTCTTACTAAGATGGAACACCACACAAACATATCACGTTAAACACTAACTGACAGGCTGTGGCAGTTAACATGAAGTGTCTCAGGGTCATGACTATAATGCTCCGATTATTTACCACCTAACCGCCCAGTAGATGTCGAAGAACTGAGCAATTGGTAAAACAAATACCTAAACCCTTCATGAAACTGTGTGACTTTAACGGGCACCATAAAAAAATGGGACGGTAGGGACATGAACCCACGCAGTAGAATAATTGAGGACTTCCTTTCTGACAAAAACCTGTGCATTTTGAATGATGATTCAATAACCTACTTACATCCTGCGTCTGGATCTGCATCATCAATTGAACTATTCTTGTGTGACCCCGATATATATTGATAGTTAGATATTTATTGTGTAGACTTATGCGACGTCAAAATGAACACTACGTGATATTATACAGTGCATAATATAATAAAGTATGATAAAAATATTATATATATTTGAATTACACTTGGATGGTCAATGATGATCTGAATTATATGTAGCTGTGATAATTTTCCGATAGGGCCTACTGCTACAGAGCAACTGTGTCTACAGAGCTACAGAGCTACAGAGCAACTTTGTCGCTGAAGAGAGTACAACATTGAAGTTGCACAGGTCAGATTGGGGGTCTTCTAAGATTCTTGTTGGGAGAGACTAACAATCTCTCAATTTGAGAGTTAGGAGGGGGTTGATGTCTTACAAAGTTAAACAAAATGGCAGATTAAAACCTTGACAATTCCAAAAAGGTCAATAAACCCAGGTTTGAGGTTAATTTGAGGATAATTGTAAAAAGGCAATAGATTCTGCTAAGGCTCGGCGCACTATTAGTGAGGCCAAGTGTCGATCCTAGAGAGTATGTCTCCAAATTAAACTCAAACACATCAGTCAAACAAACATGGCGAATGATACGGAAGATCAGTGGCAAGAGGAAAGTACCTTGTCACTGACTGCGACACAATAAAAAGATTGTTGACACACTGGCAACATCATTTTTGGTGCTAAGTCATCACCAGCACATTATCAAAAAACAATTTAGAAGGACTAGGGACTGGGAGAAGAAAAGATGATGAAAAGTTCGATGTTGCTTTTCGAAACGAGATCTTGTCAAATCTATCGCTGAGGCAACTAGTCCTGATGACATTCATTCATTACCAGTTCCTGAAACACTTGCCAGATATATCAATCTAGTTGTTGCTTCTACGCTACTCCTAATTAATCTGTAACAATCTCAAGATTTCCTAGATGGATGGAGGAAAGCGACAGTAATCCCTGTTCCTAAACTCGAAAAAGATCAAACAAATCCCAATAATTACAGTCCAATTGCACTATCAAGTTGTCTTTGCAAAATCATGGAGCGCATGATTAATCATCGCCTTACATGGTTCTTGCAGCACAACAATATTTTTACTAATTATCAAAGTGGTTTCCAGAAAGTACAGAATACCATTAGGTCCAGCCTCCTTCTCAGGGCCACACTAGCATAGCTAGGTGGCCCTGCTACAGTGCTTTGATATTCTCTACGTGATTGCTGCGTTCTGATAGGGCCTCAAAATCTGGTGTACCGTGACCCACACCTGACCCTAAAATTATGTCAAGTTCGAGGAGTCCTTGCACCTATGAGAGGCAAATTTATATAATTATGTCTCCTCTATACTGGGCTAAGGTTGTCATTATATGCCTAGTATTATTATGACCAGTACATGCAACCTGTGTTGTATTATAGTTGGTCCATCCTATAGAATGACGGCCCAGCATAAAAGCAACATTGGATGTGTGTCTTTTACTTGTGTTGTTGTAGGCTTGCTTTTGTGTAAGACCAAGATACCAGCAGAATGTTCAATGTAATGTTAACAACCACTCTTTGTTTAATGTTGGGACAGCATCTCATATTGTGGATTAACATGAACCCAGCGCTGGGTCATTGTTCTTGCTGGTGTGCAGTCTCAGTCAGCATGACCATCGTTTGCGACGCAGTCCCAACATTAGGAAAACATTGGACCAGTGTAGACCTATCATGTTTACGCTGTAAGATTGACAAGGCTGGATTGATGTATGTCAATTGTCTACGACGCTGGCCCAACATAAAATCAACATTGATCATGTGTATAATAACTTATATAATGAAACTATACTAGTAGGATAGTCAATTCACACGATACATGTACAGATGTAGGCTTATATCTCATTAAACAATACTGACAGGAGCACATACTGTCAGGCCTAAATATTCACAAGATGTCATCCAAGTTTAACACCAAATATAACATTTTAGATGTAGTAATGTATAAAAATAGTCACGTGCCTGGCTACATGTATTCCTTGGCCTGACCATGTGGTTTAGAATGTCAATGACACCATTTTAGTCAGGTATTGCCTTATTGGCCAGATACAAAATCAGGTCAAATTCATGAATACGTCTACAGAACACATTTTACAGTGCAATCAATCAAAGCTACTAGCTGACGCTAGTGGAAGGATAGTAGATCTGATGAATGAGAATGCATGTGGTCAGGCTGGTGACTATATCAGGAGCGGTGTCCAACAAGAGAGTATTATTTCACCAACTTCATTTACCATCAAGATAAACAGCATAATTGACGCTCTGTTGGAAGGCATTGAGAAATCTTTATATGTTGATGACCTGGCTGTTTATTGCCAGTCCAGCACCATGGCAATAACCGAACGACGCCTGCAGGATTTCCTGGACAAGTTGGTAACTTGTGCGGACGAGAATGGCTTTAAATGTTCTAGTCTCAAACGCTATGGACAACAGCTTCATATTGTCCATATTTACTGGTGTTTTCTTTGACAGGAAGCTGAATTTAATTCCACATATAAAATATATAAAATATAACTGCAGGAAGGCACATTACAACAGCTGCGCATTATATCTGGCAGGGATTGGGCTGGTGACTGGACAACCGTACTGAGGATATACCAGACACACATCAGATCCAAAATGGATTATGGCTGTATTGCATATGGGTCGAAATTGCTCAGAAGCAAACCAAGCGCTATGCCTAACTAATATGTTTAATGTGATCATGCCCAATATAGAAAATTAAAGATTACTAAATAACTGTAATATCCTACATGACAGCTATAAATATCCACATAACAGTGTTGTCACCTACATGACGGTCAACTGAGAAACCTTGACATTGCTGGTAGATATTAGGCAAACTTCAACAAGGTAGATATAAACTCTACTTAGATTATTTATAATCTGAAATTCCAAGCTTGAATGGATTTCATCATTAGTAGGATCAACTTATATTCATAATATGTCACATACATGACGACCATGTCACATACATGACGTTTCATGTCACCTACATGACGGTCAACTGAGAAACCTTGACATTGCTGGTAGATATTAAGCAAACTTCAACAAGGTAGATATAAACCTTACTGAGATTATTTACAATCTGAAATTCCAGGCATTAATAGATTTTAACATTAGTAGAATCAACTTATATTAATAATATGTCACTTACATGACGACCATGTCACATACATGACAATAATGTCACATACATTTTTTTCAAGCATGGAGGTATGATTCCTCAGAATGTTCTGTGTTTATATGTTACTGTTTGACATGAATACGACGAAGTGACGGACGTCATGTAAATGACAAGGAATAAAAATATTTTGAAGTTTTGCAAAGCAAATCGTATTTTAAATACTTACCAAAGTTTTGAATCTGCTTCCCCTCCATTGAAACTTGAAGTGTGTATGAAAATGGTGGAAAAACGTCAGTATATGATTTTTTTAAATTTAGTATGCATTGCAACGATTGAATAGAAACATGTGTCATGTAGGTGACCATTATATTGAGGGACATACTACGTGACAGCATTAACCTAATTTGCATAATTACCCCCCTCGCCATATTTTTTTTTATTGTTGTTTCCCAACTAAGGCTCATCTACATTATTGAATAAATGTTCTGTGTTAACTAATCAGGTCACAAAAGGATATAAAGTGTTGATACCACGTCCTGGGACATTAATTTTCATATGAAGACTGTAGGATTTGGTCAATATGACAGGACTTAAAAATAAAGGGAACATCATTTTAAAGGGTCAAACCTACGAAATTATTGTTACCAAGTGTCCATGTATAAAATATGTCGGATAAAATAGAAGTTTACACACTGGAGCAAATACAACTACTGGGGACTTGCTATGTCCCTGAAATTCTGGAAATATCAACATATCTTATTTAGCATAATTTAAAAAACGTAATTTTTTAATTTTAATAATGTGAAAAAAAATTGAAGTGGGCGGGCGAGTCAAGAAATAGTTCTTATTTT
Organism: Flabesymbios commensalis; assembly: GCA_964017125.1. Lineage (NCBI taxonomy): Eukaryota > Metazoa > Annelida > Polychaeta > Terebellida > Flabelligeridae > Flabesymbios > Flabesymbios commensalis. The sequence continues at coordinate 61,815 of OZ024907.1, read as the reverse complement.
ACATCAGATTCTTTTTCCGGATTATTTCAAATCTATTGAATATTAAACGGTTCTTTATGTACCATGTATAAGCTCAGCTGAGCTCTGACTATGACCTGAACTGATAACAAAAGAACTACCGGTATTGTGAAATATTAACACAAATCATGGAGATTGTATGGGCAGGTGTAGGGTTAACCCTTGTCATGCTAGACCTGTATATATACGTGTATAAGGTTTCAAGCAGATTTTAACCCTTAAAGCGCTAAAATACTGTTCTATAAACCATAATCTGTCACTGAAATAGATAACATAATTTGTGGAAGACTCTCAGTTTGTAAAATAATTCAATTCAGAAGATGTATATTTTCGAAAAAAGAGAAATATGTTTTGCCACTTGAAGCTGAAAATTGCACTAGCAATTCCAGTTTCAAATGAATGAAAAATACATTAGAAACAATTCAGCAAGACAAGGGTTAAGACAAAGTTATTTCGTAGTAAGAGGTAAATAGATTTTTCAGATACGCCGGTGGCTGGAGAAAATGCTAAACACCATATAATGTTTTAATCATCTGAAAATAAATAGTTAAACTAAAGATAAAATTAAAACTTTAAAATTAAAACTGAAATTAAGCTCAACTCAAAATATTATTATAAATACTGAGCTTAAGACATTAATTCAAAAAGGACAAAAGATGATAAGAATTTACCGAACAAGTTTGACAACCAATGGTGTGTTTTCTTCTTCTTTGGCTGAGATTTCAGTGACTGAGGCTGAGCTAGAACAAAGCAGAAATCCAATCATTAGTAAGGGTTATTACATGTACATGCATTTATTTTCACATCATTATCTCAATTTGTTTTAAACATTGCACTGCATAACTACTTAACTACTATATTACATCACACTGTACAATCAATGTATGTTCATTGTATTGAGGCAAAAAACTGTCAAGAAAGGGATGCTGGTGTCAGAAATGCAAGAAGGGGATTGTGCAATTTTACTATCAAATATTTTTAGAACAGATAATAGTAGACACTGGGTGCTCACTAAAGAATTGCTTCCATATTATTAATTACTAACAACAACTAATGTAGCTACATTAATATGCTTCTTTAGATGGAAAAAAATTTCAATAGTATTATTATTTTTGATTCATTCATTTGAATCACATGACTGTGGCCATCAAATGCTTGTTTAACTTTTTCCTCTCATGCACTTGAATAACAAGCGCAAATGGCTTACCTGTGAAGCCTGCCCTCGGTGGTAGCGGTGGCTTACCTGTAAAACCTGCCCTCGGAGGTAGCGGTGGCTTACCTGTGGAGTCTGCCCTCAGTGGTAGCGGTGGCTTACCTGTGGAGTCTGCCCTCGGGGCTAGCGGTGGCTTACCTGTGGAGTCTGCCCTCGGTGGCAGCGGTGGCTTACCTGTGGAGCCTGCCCTCAGTGGTAGCGGTGGCTAACCTGTGGAGTCTGCCCTCAGTGGTAGCGGTGGCTTACCTGTGGAGCCTGCCCTCGGTGGTAGCGGTGGCTTACCTGTGGAGTCTGTCCTCGGTGGTAGCGGTGGCTTACCTGTGGAGTCTGCCCTCAGTGGTAGCGGTGGCTTACCTGTAAAACCTGCCCTTGGGGCTAACGGTGGCTTACCTGTGGAGTCTGCCCTCGGGGCTAGCGGTGGCTTACCTGTGGAGTCTGCCCTCGGGGCTGGCGGTGGCTTACCTGTGAAGTCTGCCCTCGGCGGTAGCGTGGCTTACCTGTGGAGTCTGCCCTCGGTGGTAGAGGTGGCTTACCTGTGGAGTCTGCCCTTGGTGATAGAGTGGTTTACCTGTGGAGTCTGCCCTTGGTGGTAGCGATGGCTCACCTGCGGAGCCGGCCCTTAGTTCTCATGGTTGGATGGCTTACCTGCTGCGGAGTCTGCCCTTGGTGGTAGCGGAGGCTTAAATGTGGAGTCTGCCCTCGGGGCTAGCGGTGGCTTACCTGTGGAGTCTGCCCTCGGTGGTAGCGTGGCTTACCTGTGGAGTCTGCCCTCAGTGGTAGCGGAGGCTTACCTGTGGAATCTGCCCTCGGTGGTAGCGGTGGCTTACCTGTGGAGTCTGTCCTCGGGGCTAGCAGTGGCTTACCTGTGGAGTCTGCCCTCGGGCCTAGCGGTGGCTTACCTGTGGAGTCTGCCCTCGTTGGTAGAGGTGGCTTACCTGTGGAGTCTGCCCTCGGGGCTAGCGGTGGCTTACCTGTGGAGTCTGCCCTCAGTGGTAGCGGTGGCTTACCTGTGGAGTCTGCCCTCGGGGCTAGCGGTGGTTTACCTGTGGAGTCTGCCCTCGGTGGTAGCGATGGCTCACCTGCGGAGCCGGCCCTTAGTTCTCATGGTTGGATGGCTTACCTGCTGCGGAGTCTGCCCTTGGTGGTAGCGGAGGCTTACCTGTGGAGTCTGCCCTCGGTGGTAGCGTGGCTTACCTGTGGAGTCTGCCCTCTTGGCTAACGGTGGCTTACCTGTGGAGTCTGCCCTCAGTGGTACAGTGGCTTACCTGTGGAGTCTGCCCTCGGGGCTAGCGGTGGCTTACCTGTGGAGTCTGCCCTCAGTGGTAGCGGTGGCTTACCTGTGGAGTCTGTCCTTGGGGCTAGCAGTGGCTTACCTGTGGAGTCTGCCCTCGGGGCTAGCGGTGGCTTACCTGTGGAGTCTGCCGTCGGGGCTAGCGGTGGCTTACCTGTGGAGTCTGCCCTCAGTGCTAGCGTGGCTTACCTGTGGAGTCTGCCCTCGGGGCTAGCGGTGGCTTACCTGTGGAGTCTGTCCTTGGGGCTAGCGGTGGCTTACCTGTGGAGTCTGCCCTCAGTGGTAGCGTGGCTTACCTGTGGAGTCTGCCCTCGGGGCTAGCGGTGGCTTACCTGTGGAGCCGGCCCTTAGTTCTCGTGGTTGGATGGCTTACCTGCTGCGGAGTCTGCCCTTGGTGGTAGCGGAGGCTTACCTGTGGAGTCTGCCCTCGGTGGTAGGAAACGCTTACCTGTAAAGCCTGCCCTCAGTGGTAGAGGTAGGATGACATACCTGTGGAGTCTGCCCTCGGTGATAGAGGTGGCTCACCTGCAGAGCCTGCCCTCAGTGGTAGCGGTGGGATGGCCTACCCGCTGTGGAGCCTGCCCTCGGTGGTAGCGGTGGGATGGCTTACCTGCCGCGGAGCCTGCCCTTTGTTGTAGCGGTGGGATGGCTTACCTGCTGTGGAGCCTGCCCTCGGTGGTAGCGGTGGTGGTGGCGGTGGATTTCCAGCCATGCCGGGTGGTCCATCATTTCTGTCACAAGTTATCATTCATCTATTTAGTTTCTATCCCCTAAACGCTGATCATGACTATAATCAATTTGTATTAATTTTATTACATGGACAAATTACAGTTATTGGTTACAATATGACATGTGTTTAAACATAAAGATTTGCAAATATTTTGACTGAAATTAAACAAATATGAGTACTTATTATTACCAGCATAAAGCTGCAGCATTGATCACAACCTTAAAAGGGACAGTCCCAGGCTAAAATCATCAAAAAAATCGGTGATTTTATTTTGGCTTCTCAAGCCTTCCACCGCGGATGTCGCCAAAAGGCGACCCCCTGGCAGACCGCGGATGTCGCCTAATTCCTTTTTTAGTTAAAAAAATAAATAATTCAGCGCTCAGGCAATTTATGACGCCATAATCCCGCGGTGAAAGGGTTAATATGACCCTTTAAAGAGTTAACTGTTGAGCTTATATTGACAGCTAAACTTCCTCAGCTGCTACTATTACCCCTTCACATTATAAAACATCAGTATTCATATATAACATGTATAACTAAGGCTTTTAAATAAACCAATTTCAGGATAAAATTGTATTAACTGAAAATCAAGCGAGTTTAAATTTTACTTTTGTTGAAAATTGTGTTATTGTCAATAATGGACATACATTCTAGTTAAATGTGATGCAGTATTATGCCTACCAAGGCCTAATACTGCTTCACCTTTACTGCGTGGGGATAGACTTTAGTCGACAGAAGTTGACGTATGTAGACATCAGATTCTGACGACTAAAGTCTATCCCCGCACTGTAAGAGTAAAAATATTTCTAATAGCCATAGATTGAAAATCATATAATAATTTAGCGAAGCTTAGCTGCATGATAAAACTTGTATCTGCTGGGACCAAATCATAGATCTTGGTTTCTCTAAACATGCTAAAGCTGCCATTGTTTATGGCTATTACCTGCTTTTTACAACTGTTTCTAATTGGGTGATATTAACTCCTATCAGGGTATTCTGGAGGCTCAAGAGGTTTGGGGAGGACTTCTGGAAGTTTTTTTAAGGGGGGTGAAGAAAGAATGAGGACAGTGAAAAATACGTGCAAGCACTCAAATACCCCTCAGCTGATGCAGTCCACAAATCTGACACAACTGCTTCCAATACGTTATGACAATAATCGAAGATGAATCATAAAATCTGGATGGCCGCTATAGCCTTGCTTTGGATCGCACATGAAAAGGGACAATACCAATAGACTCGCAGACCCCAAAAACCTACCAGGTTGCAAGGAAATTTAGTCGCTATTTTGATTTTCGGTGGAAAGCTGAAATTCTAATCAGGTCATCTTCATACTCATGGATAACTCCTCATAAAAAATCAGAGAGATCCAATAATTATTTTTCAAGTTATCGCTTTAACAAGGAATTTATAAATCAATTCTAAATTCAATTCTAAAAAAGAAAATTAAGTCATTTTTTTTTAATATATATTTAGGGACCTACCACAGGTTTCAAGGGAATTCTAAAAAAAAAAATTAGGTCGAAAAAAAAATTGTCGCCAGGTGGCGGCCATTTTGATTATCGGTGGAAACCTAAAAATCTAATCAGGTCATCCCCATATTCATGGGTAACTTCATGTAAAAAAAGGAGAGATCAAATAATTATTTTTATTATTATTGCTCTAAAAAGGGAATTGCAGGGAGGGGTTGAATGTTTGTAGGAATTATGAATTCAATCTGTTGCACCATGTTGATGTAGTAGCCAAAAGACTGCGTGCGGCGCCGACGCACAAAGGGGACCACAATACCCTTTCAGGCTCAGAAGGCCGAGGGTTAAAATAGGTTCTCCAGTAAACAAAATCTATATTGAAAACAAAGTTAACCCTTAGAAAACTGATGTCGACTATAGTAGACATTATGTGTTTTTACTAGCACCTGTATAACCAATTGTTAAAAATAAAATATGCTTTCAATCTTGAAACACTGATATATATTGAGACATAAATTTCGCAAATCACACAAATTTTCAGTCAATTGTAGTTGTGAATCGCGGTAGCGAGACACAACTTCAAGTGACTGAAAATTTAAATTGAATAGCTCAGTGCTCTAAGGGTAAATCCACAACTTATTGTCACTAAAGCAGTAGTAAAAATACCACACATTAATTACAACAATACACTTTTACAGTATTTAGAGACTGGTAACTTACCCCTTCTCTTCATTGCTTCCCAGAAGATCCCTGTTGAAAACAAGCAAACAGTCATTATTATGAATATATATCAGTATATAGGGCACTGTTACATATTCATGAGGGTAACTGGTCAGCAGCCGGGCGTAGCTTAAATGTAAATTAAAGTAGATGTGTTGTTATCCTTCACTGAACCAAAATATTTACATTACAACAGAACCCCACTCTTGTGGATGCTGACCAATGACAATCACAGAAATTTTCAGTCAATTGGAAGATGTGAATTGTAATGGCGAGACCCAAATTAAAGTGGGTGAAAAATTAAACTGAAACCTACACTCCCATGCAGTGCTGGGGCGGCAGTGCCCATGCTGGCGTGCAGTGTAACTGAAACCATATATATATATATACTTATTCAATTTAATTTGTGACCCACTTTAACTTGTGTCTCGACATCGCAATATATATATGTGGTTCCAGTAACACAAGGGTTAATAGTTTAGAGCTCAAAGGGTTAAAAGACTCACAGAGCATCTGTTGCCATTCCCTCCTCGAACTCTTCATCTGAAATTTCTTCTTCTGAGGAGTTATCATATTGATAAACATACTTAGATCCAAAATCCATCTTGGTTTAATACACTGCTCTCCTTTCTGAAAAAGACACATTTTAATAAATCAAGTGCTAAATAATAACATATGTTCACGTAAGCTGAGTATTTGCACATTTTCTTAATTACAAAATGTCAAAAAATTAGTACATTGCATTCACATTACCGGTACTTAAATAAAAAGATAATTTGAAATATTAAATCACCAATTTATCATGGTTATAGAACAGCCCTATGTCTGCAAAATTAGGAATGTGCTATTATAATATTAAGGTTCTTCCATGGTCTTTCATTCCATTGAAGTACGTACTTCCTTTAAAGTACACCCTGAATTTCATTCAAAGTACGCTCTCAGTGTAACAGATATAAAGTGTAAAATATAATTCTCCGAACATAAAAACAGTTTTGATAAAATATGTTTTTTATATTAAAATTACACTGCCCGCCGTAGACACTGCTACTTTGCATGTTAAAATTTGCAGATGGATGATGACATATGTCTCCCACTCTCAATTTCAGGTATTGTAGTAAGCTTGTGATTGGCCGGCTGTCTTGCTCAAAGTATCGTGATCGGCTGGCGAAAATATTATGGGGGGGGGGAGGGGGGGGGGGGTGTAGACAAACACCTGTGTGGAGCCCAGCAAACACGAGGTTTTGACCTAATGTTGTTTCAATATTGGCCCTCCCCAGTGGCGCTGGACCAACATTGAAACAACATTGGGTTAAGTCCTCGTCTTTGGTTGGAACAGGCTACACAGAGCTCTGTGTACATTAAAATGTGCTCTTTTCAAGTGAACTAATTCTCGTAGCTTGGATATGCTCACCAGTTTCAGAACGAAAGGATGGGGAAAAAATGCAGCTGTTGCAAAATTGTTGGCTATATTGATAATCATGTACAAACAGAAAATATTTTGAACTAGGTTCCTCATATGAATGAATATTTTAATAGCTTGCTCGCGCTGCGAGTTGAAGGCACGCAGGAGTGGCTTAATGGTACGCATGTAGTACACTGGTATACCTAAAACTCGAAATGCATGATTAAAAATACGAATAACTGGTGATAATACCCAGTGTTGAGTCGAACTGGCAGTTATTCTGATTTTCAAACATGCTTAACCATGCGTTTCTGGTTTTGGACATACCAGATACCCGGATGACAGTCCAAACAACAGGGTGCCATTAACAGATCAGATTTTGACAAATGCCGTAGCACATTTACTTTTTTTGTGTCTTGCCTCTTGGGTGTATTTTAATTTAAAACGGGTGACCGAGGCAGGGTTGGATGTAATGAGTTAAATGATTACCATTTGAAGGCGGTCAGTGGGCGGCCAGTAATTCGTGTTTCTTGATGGGATCGTTCAGATGCCTCGCTTGAAGCACATTCAATAGGCTAGGGCCTAGGCCCTAGGTAGGTAGATTCAATAAATTTTAAAAATGTCCAATAAAATTATGCTGAGCCTTTTTCATAACTGCCGACATGCTAAAAGAAATATTTGACCACATTCCACATTTTTCACTGAGCAAGAAAAATGCTGTGCTAGATCAAAATTTGAGCTAAATTAAAAAAACATCCAAAAGATGGCACCTCAATGTGGCAAACGGTTATGGTAAATCCAAAACATCGCACAGGTACTTGAACTTTTTGAAGCAGCTGAAGAAAACTACTGAGGTGTTGCCGCTATTGAGAGTTTTAGTTTTAGATATATTGGGTTAGCGTCTCACTATTCGGGACTGCTGGGCTTCTCCGACCACTGACGAGTGGCCAGGGCCCGCCAAGCCTCGTTCTAATCAGCCTGAGCCGCGAATCGAGCGCGCTCTCAGCCGAGCGTGCCACCATTCATCTTGTTGCCACTGAAGCAGACGGACGTCCCGTCGTGAGCTCAGGGGTTTAGCCGCATGGCGTTAATCGTCGCGCTCCGCTTGGGGATTGTGTGCACTGTGTGAATGTCTAGACTACAATAAAGTGAGAAATACCTGAAGAATGATTTATTAGGAGTTGTTTAATCTGGATCCCATTCCTACAAGCGTGTTGAAAAATTGTCTAGACATATTAATAACTCCCATCACTGACATAATTAACATTTCGATGGAAACTAGTACATTTCCTCAAAATTTCAAAGAAGCTCATGTCGGACCACTACAGAAAAAAACATCTCTTCCGAAAAACGAGCTGAAAAATTACAGACCTGTATCCAACTTAAGTTTCATTTTCAAAATCTTAGAAAAGATAGTAGCCAATAGGCTGCAAGCTCATATAAAAAATAACCATCTATCTAATCCATTACAATCAGCCTACAGGAAACATCATTCTACAGAATCGGCTCTACTGAAAGTACATAACGATATCATTATTAGTATGGACAAGAGTGAAGTTACGGCTCTAACCTTGCTTGACTTGTCGGCCTCTTTCGACATCATTGACCATGCTACTATAAAAGATAGACTTTCTGATTGGTATGGAATATCTGGCCAGGCTCAAATTTGGTTTTCTTCTTATTTGCAAAATAGGCACAAGTCAGTAAAAATTGAAGACACTTTTTCAGATAAAGTCACACTATCCTATGGAGTTGCACAGGGCTCTGTGCTAGGACCAGTGCTTTTTACTTTATACACTACACCACTCAGCGCTATTATCTCTAGTTTTGACATAAACCACCATCTTTATGCCGAAGATACTCAAATTTACATGTCTCCATCAGTTTCAAACGCGAAGGAATCTCTTGAGAAGTTGCAACATTGTTTAATGGGTGTGTCGGCCTGGATGACAGGATCTAAGCTGAAGCATAATCCTAGCAAGACAGAATTTCTATTATTGGGACCAAACTTCAACGAGAAAACTTCTTGAATAATCTCCCATGCTCACTTCTAGGTCAAGACACAAATCCATCTACATCAGCTAAAAATCTTGGGTTTACTATTCGACAGTTGCTTGCATTTCCGAAAACACATATCCCAAACATGTAGGGCATGCTATTATTGTATCCGTGACCTGCATCGAATTTGAAAAAGTCTGTCCTCAGATCTTGCCAAGCAAATTGCAGTGGCACTCGTCAGGAGTAAGTCAGATTATTGTAACTCACTTTTTTACAATATGCCAGAAAAGGATATCGCTAGATTACAACGCGTTCAAAGCTGCCTTGCAAGAGTAGTAACCAAGGCCCCACAATTTAGTCGTTCCGTTCTAATTCTAAAATGATTACATCGGCTTCCTGTCAAGTTTCGCCTTCATTTTAAAATATGTGCAATAACTTTCCGTACCCTAAAAAAAAATCAACCTGCATATCTGGCTGATTTACTTGTTCAGCCGAAATGCTAAAAATATCTATGCTCCACTAATTCGAATAGATTTGTTGATCGCATAAAGACTAAGACTAGGTCTGAACAGGGTTGGGGTCAATTATAATTGTGATTGTAATTGATTATAATTGAGCCATTTTTTGTGAAATTAAAGGCGTAATTGTAATTGAAGGAAATATGTAAATTATAATTGTAATTATAATTATAATTGTTTTTTATAAATATGTATAATTATAACTATAATTGTAATGTCTGTAGGCCCCATAATTGGTCAATTATATTTCAATTACAGCTCAATTACACATTTATTTGTGTCTTTAAATTGTTATCCTTAAATTGATAATTGAACATATTTTTAACAATTAATTCAACAATAATGGTGGCAGATATACTACGTAATAACTATGTTTAATACCTAATCAACTTTAAACACTTTTTAATAATTTACTGGATATAGTACAATTATTCACAATTATGAATTATATGATAATGTCAAACTATCACATAACATGGCGCAATAATCAGACCTAAACAATACTTAACAGACACTGATTTAAATAAATAAAACGGGTTTATCAGCAAGTCAAGTGGCACAATCAGTATGTCATTATATGCCTGTGTTACTAGGTTGATCACCGTTGGCACTGGGTGGGCGTTGTATCCTCCCACCCCACAATCACCGTTGACATGCTTCCAGGCCCGGTTTAGTTTTATTACACCTTTTAATTCTACCTTTTTTATATATATATAATACATTGTAGGATGAAAGATCCTACCTGCTAAGCACGAGGCATTGCCACAATCACAGCTTAAAGTTGGGCCAAAGTCTGCGAATATGGCCCAGCATTAAAACAACTTTGGGCCAATATTTCGTTTTTGCTTATTACTGTAGATCTGGTAATTTTCGCGTGTTTATATTTTCGCTAACTTCTGCTTTTGGAATTTTTCACGAAGTTTAAAATTCGTGAATCTTCATTTTTCTTTAATAGCCCTATTATAATTTTCGCGAGATTCTCAAATTCACAAATTTGTCCTCCTCGCGAAATTCTCGAAAATTATAACCTCGCGAATATTACCAGATCTACAGTATGTATGTGTCCCCTCTATTTCTAGCGCCTTTGTTCATCGCTTATCTTCCTATCGTGACCGTCTGGCTATTGCATAACGATTTAGGCCCTAAAGAATAAGATTTAGGTTAATCCTGTTTCCCAACTAAGGAACATTTCAGCGTTGTTGCTTCATTCTTCAATGCATTAACTCTTGATTTTGTATGCTAATAAAGAGCGCTTATGACCAATACAAACACAAATTACAAGTACATTGCTTAGAAAGGTATAATTTAAAGACGAGAATAAGAAAAATATTAGTGTAGGGCAAGGTGTAGGGTGTCTGTTGTGACTGCAAGCGCCCCCCCCCCCCTCCCCACTCTCATGTCCCCGCCACATTGCAAGGCGTGGCAGGGGTGACACCTTTTACAACCAAGGGTCGATGAACGACGCGATTAGTCTGCAACTAACTCACATCTTTAATAATGATTTAATCCATGTTAGCCTTTCACATGGGTGTGGTGTTTTTATTGGGCACTGAAAATGATATTAAATTATTAGGATGCATCAGAATGATAGAAGTGCATCGACGATATAGGCCTACAACAGCTAGATTTCATCTCTTGTTGACAATTTCAAAGTGTAGATATCCACCCAATATTGTGTTAATGGCGGCCCACCGTCTACGACGCTGGCCCAACATTCAGCAACATTGGTGTTAGCTGGGCAACTCCCAACAAATAAGAGAAGCTGAGACAATGGTGATTCAATGTTGTACCACTGTCTGCTATGCTGGCCCAACATTAAAACAACATTTGTTCAGTGTCTAGAGTTTGCTGAGTGAAATAATGACAAGTGACTGCCGGACCCTAATAATGTTGGCCCGCAATCAGCAAATTGTGTATCCTGAGATTGTGATGTTGACGTTCATCACGTCATCAGGGACCTCAAATTTTAGCATTAGGCCTATCGGGTATACATAGTATTATACTTAGCTATTTTAGTATTATACATTACGTCACATTTTTGATAGAGGGGATTATATAATTGAAATCGTAATTGAATATAAATTTGATAACTACAAGATAATTGGTGAAAATATTGAAATAATTGTAGTTATAATTGTGATGAAAATAATTATAATTGCAATTGTAATTGACTTGTTTATAAACAAATAATTGTAATTATAATCGTAATTGATTTTTTTCGCAAGTCATAGTAATAATTAGAATTGTTATTGACTATATTTAGGCAGTCGTAATTATAATTGTAATTAATGTTTGTAATTGACCCCAACCCTGCTGGGTCAAGAGCTTTCTATATATATATATGGTCCAGCCTTATGGAACGCCCTGCCTGTGCCAATACGTAATGCCAAAACAATCTTAACATTCCGGAAATTACTTAAATCCCACCTATTTGACCTGGCTTTTCCACCCTAGTCCCTCAGCAGCCCGGCTCCCTGTTGACGAACCTTCTTTGGCCCCGATTATGACACATGATCACGCTAAGGATTTGTGCGCCTTTGAGCTCGGTCTGCTGAGGATATAGGCACTATAGAAGTTTTATTGATTGATTGATTGATTGATTAATCCCGTCATCCCGACGGAAGAGTTGATGGAAATGAGGGGGAGCGTAACACTTCAACATATTCATGAATGTCAGCGACATGATAGATCCTCCTTACAACCATAGATACATCAGGGCACCCAACAAGTGCCTGGCAATACAGTAACAGTAGCAAATATACCACATATGCACATAACCATCAGAAATTTGGGCATAACCTCCGGCCCCGAGGTGGTCAAGGAAGAACATAACATGTAGATGGATTCTCATCTTTATAGCTATGGAACTTCCATTATTACCCTCGGTGCGCCCCATGAGGAAGTGCAGAATAGGCAAACAAAATTTCACCCAGGTTTTACCCTGGGTAAACTAGTGCAGCCTTCCCCAGGTATCTCATTTCTTTTGAGATTCCCACATTGTTCTGTCCAATTGGTCTTAAAGATGTCCTCCAGAACTTCCTCATAGAGCAGTGGACATAGCTTATTTTCATTTTTTTGCATTTTATCAGATTATCAGAAGTTGTTCCACTTACCTATTCAATCATTTGTTGCCGCTATCATGAAATTAAAGCCGAGAGCTGGCATCATTTTTCGTTATTGTGAGAAATCTAATGATGGAATTTTTTTTTCATTCAATTTATCGCTGCGCACCACACAAACCCTGGTCTTTGAACTTTGAAATGTTATCCAGCAGCACCTCCTATTTGGAGTATCAGGCTGGAGGGGGGAAAGGGCCGGTGGATTTAGTCAACCAGTTGACTCTTGAACGCTGCCACAGTTTTTGATTCTATGGCAGCTGCCAGAAGAGAATTCCAATCAGGGATAGTTCGATGCCAAAAAGAATTTTGTCCCAGTGTGGTGTTAGCTCTAATATGTTTATAGGCCTGATTGTGCCCACCACGTGTTCTTCTGTCCGCTGGGATTAAACGGTCATTGATAGGAATTTCGACTAGCTCATTTAAAATTTTGAACATGCTTACAAGTCTAGAATTTTTACGTCTTGTTTTCAAGTCAGTCCAGCCCAGGTTCTGAATGAGAGATGTCACACTGGCTGTTTGTCTATAATTTTGGGTGACAAATCTTGCTGCTGATCTTTGAATTTTTTCTAATTTATCAATATCTTTTTGTCTAAAGGGGTCCCAAACTGCTGAAGAATATTCTAAAGACGATCTGGCCAGGGAGAAATAGGCAGTCTCCCTTAGTTTAGGGGGACATGCCTCCGAAGGAAGCCCAGAGTGGAATTTGCTTTACTTGTAATTTTGTTAATGTGGGCCTCCCATTCCGGGGTCTCACTAAGGCAAACACCAAGATATGGTGTTGATGAAACGTTCGCTAGTGATTCACCTTTAAGGGTGTACTCAAATTCCAGGTTTTTTTATTTCGGCCTGGACACCCTCAGGACGGAGCATTTCGAGGGGTTGAAACACATCCCCCATCGATCTGCCCAGTCCTGTAACGCAGATAGGTCCCTCTGCAGCTGCTCCTGATCTGCTCGACATTTTATCGGGCGATACAGGAGGCAGTCATCTGCAAAGAGATGAACCTGCGAGGAGACCGTGGAAGGGAGGTCATTATTATAGGTCAAAAAGAGTAGGGGTCCGAGAACAGTAACCTGGGGCACACAGGACCTCACGCGAGCTGATTCTGAAGAGCTGCCATCAACTACTATATACTTTTTGGGTTCTATTGGTCAGAAAATTTTGAATCCAATTAAGAGTTGTTCCCCGAATTCCATAGTGGTCAAGTTTGTGCAAGAGGCGTTGGTGGGGGAAAACATCAAAGGCCTTACTAAGATCCAAGACAAAAACATCTGTTTGTGTCTTGCTTTCAAAATTTTGAATAAATTCATCAGTTGTAATCAAAAGCTGGCTTTCGCATGAGTGTTTTGATCGAAAGCCATGCTGTACAGGTGTTAAAATTTTGTTTTCCAAAAAATGGGAAATAATTTGTTTGCAAATGATGTGTTCGAGTAATTTGGCACAAACACATGTGAGGGATATCGGCCTGTAGTTTGCCGGAGAGTGCCGATCCCCTTTTTTGAAGACTGGGGCAACACCTGGGGAACAGCCTCTACCCAGTCATCTGGTAATTTGCCCGTCTGTAGAGATTGGTCGAAAATAATTTTAAGAAAGGGAGATATTTCGTTGGCAGCATTCTTCAGAATTAAGTTCGAAAGTTCGTCCGGTCCAGATGCCTTTCCGCTGTTTAAACCCTCAAGTAATTTAGTTACACCTTGAACGGTAATTTCGAATTTAGGCATTTCAGTATTCGGTGGTCCTGTTAATTTAGGTATATTCGTCGTGTCTTCCGAGGTAAAAACTGAGCAAAATTGGTTGTTTAGTATTTCGGCCTTACGTCTGCTATCTGAATGCAGCTGACCGTTTTCCTTCAAGGGAGAGACACCATTTCCATTCTGACGTTTAGATTTAATATACCGCCAGAGTGGTTTTGAATTTTTTTGTTCTAACGATTCAGAAAGTTTGTTTTTCAAAAAAGACCACCTGGCAGACCTGATGGCACGCTGGGTCTGCCGTTTACATAATTTATATTTTGCCCAAAGGTCAGCTTTATTCCTACGCTTGACTCTGCTATATAAAGATGTTTTTTTCCTAATAGATGCAAGGAGTGATTTGGATAGCCAAGGTAGATTTTCCCGAGGGGACGTCATTTTAGTTGGTATAAATTTGTTCAGGCATTGATTTAGGATGGATTTAAGTTTCAACCAATTTTCATTAACAGAACAGCTGGGACTGTTTTCTGAAAAGGAGGTCCAGCAGCTCCTAATTTGTTGCCTGATAGCTTCCCAATTAGCCTTTTTGAACTGACGCACTGGGTGCGGTTTTGTACGACGGTAGGGTGGGTCAATATCCAGTTCGGTCACAACAGCGCAGTGATCCGAGATTCCAGGTACACTATGAGAAGATTTTATCAAACCAGGTTTATTTGTAATCAGGAGGTCCAAAATATTTTCTTCTCTAGTTGGTCCTTATGAATTTGGGCCAAGGCATGTGTATCTCTGCTTGACAAAAGCAGCTCGCATTGTGATTTGTTTGCTGCTTTAGGATTTACTACTCCATTGTCCCAGTCAATACCAGGCAGGTTAAAATCACCTCCCAGGACAATGGTCTGATTTGAATGTTTTGGCATGAGGTCTAAAGATTTCACAAGTTCTTCTGAGGTACTAATTTTGGGGTCAGGAGGTCTATAAAAACACCCGAGGGTTAAAGATTTTGATGCCAATATCTGAAATTTAGCCCATAAATTTTCACAGTTGGCTTCTAAATCAGGGAGGAGGGTCATGTCATAATGTTTTCTGACAGCAATAAAGACTCCTCCTCCTCGGGCTTTCGAATTTCGATCTTTACGCAAAACTTGGTATTCAGGAGGGAAAATTTCACTGGTAGTGGTATCCTTGTCAAGCCATATTCAGTGCCGAGGATACAATCGGGTTGGTAGTAATTTACAGATGCTAGAAAATTTGCTACTTTCCCCTTTAGGCTTCTGCAATTTATTAATAAAGTACGCCAGTTTCTTTGACGGTTTTTAGGCCTAAAGGGGGGAATTTGACTACTGTGCTGTGTGGGAGCAAAATCTGAATTCGGTGAATTGACGTTCTCAGAGCC
The DNA here is from genome assembly GCA_964017125.1 of Flabesymbios commensalis. NCBI lineage: Eukaryota > Metazoa > Annelida > Polychaeta > Terebellida > Flabelligeridae > Flabesymbios > Flabesymbios commensalis. The sequence goes on along the minus strand of OZ024907.1, from coordinate 46,256 downwards.
ACTAAAATTTAGATTGTCAAAATTATTTGTGGTTTCAATTTCAAACGAATGGAATAAATTTCGATCAAAATTGGGATGATTGCATCGACAGCATATCCACGAGACGTTTGTTGTGGAATATGCCAAGAAGGTGAAAGATCCCATGTCGACGCAATCTTTGTGAAACCACACATCACAACTATCACAGCAAATTCCACGCTGCTCCCATGTGACCGGGTCTTCCCAATAGCCACATGGGAAGATCGATGACAAATTTAAGCTCCCAGACATGGGAGGACCTGGATTAAGTTCAACCTGGCCAGAAAGTAAAATTAAAAATAAGGCTGAACCAAAATCTAAATTAGGTGGGCTGGGCTGATTTGATACTAGACTAGGCCATAGCCTGAAAATAGGTTTTACCCCACGAAAAATGCGAGAATTGAGAAAAACATGAACATGTATTGCCGGGGGGCCGAAATCAAGTACCGGTGATGTAAAAAGAATATCATGTTCCCTGTACAGAGTGTAATCATGGAGAAAGGGGATTTCGTGAGGGTAATTCACACCTCTAATGTCCTCTGACTCAATTCGAGTGAGGACCAAACTGGCTGCAAACACAACCAGACGGTGGTGATATTTACATATTGAGCCGCCATTTTGTTTTTGGGTGTCATGTGATCACACGCTGTACAGTTCAAAATGAGCCAGCGAAAATCGTATCAATTAAAGACCAAAAATTTACAGCTTTAGGATCGAAAAAAATTCTAATTTGTTAATTTATAGCTTCTACGCAGGTTTAATAATTTAGATTAAACAAGGGAGCAACGGTCAAGTGGTTCTAAATAGTGAAAAAAGGATAAATTTGATGAGTCAACCCGGTGATGTCTGATCTTATTGAGCCTCGTTTCCACTCTAACAGGTCCATTAGTCTTCCCGCTGGAAGTTGTGACCAGTATAAGAAGAAGAAGAAGAACCCCCAGAACAGGTGATAAAAGTGCCATTCAAAACAAATAACTCTTTTAATTCTACAATGATGGATTCATTTCTACCAGTAATAGTGAGCAAAAAGAACAAACAAACAAAGAAAAATATGTCTTTTTTTGCAGTGTGTCACAAATTCACTTAAATCCTGAAAAAAACACACAAAAAACTACCAAAATGACTTCTTCCGACGTCGTAGGCGGTGACTGTTCAGAAGGTTCTATGTTCAGAAGGTTCTATGTTCAGAAAATATTTGTTCAAAAGGTTCTATGTTCAGAAGGTTCTATATTCAGAAGGTCCTATGTTCAGAAGGTTCTATGTTCAGAAGGTCCTATATTCAGAAGGTTCTATGTTCAGAAGGTCCTATATTCAGATATATTCAGAAGGTCCTATATTCAGAAAATTCTTTGTTTTATGTAGGAAAAAACATACATCTTTCAATTTCGACCTGAAAATTAGGCCTATAATGCAAGATAACAAATCACAGGCTCTCATTTGAGCTCATTTGGTCAGATGAGCTTTAGTCATGGCGCGTTGTCCGTCGTCTGTCCGTCCACAATTTGCCAAAATCGCTCTTGGGACTTCAATCAACATAGTGAACAGCCACAAACCAGGAGTGATCACAGAAGGATAGTTCCGGCAATTCAGGAATACTGTATATCTGGTAATTTTCGCGTGTTCAAATATTTGCAAATTTCTGATTTTGGGACTTTTCACGAAGTTTAGAATTCGCGAATTTTCATTTTTCTTTAGAAGTGATATTATAATAGTAATTTTCGCGAGATTCTGGAACTTGAATTTCTCCTCCTCGCGAAATTCGCGAAAATTAAAACCACGCGAATATTACCAGATCTACATTATATCTGAATTCAAATCCACCTAAATCCGGTGCTAGTTTGAACTTGCAGAAAGTTCAAACAAAAAACACCTGTAATTACAAAGATGAGCTATATACGGCGCCATTGACACTTTTCTTTTTTTCATTTTTGTTTCTTCATTTTAGTCCATTCCAGGGGGTGGGGGGTGTCTGTAACCCACTGCATATCCCCGAAATGCGTTGTATTGTTGGCTTGACCAATTAGAGCCTTGTTTTACCTATAGGCCTACCATGGGCCACAATTAGTTTGGCAAATCTGTAACACATGTTTTACGTCGATTTCTCAACGATTTTGACCCGATTTATTTGAAATTTTGCACAGTTCATTGTCAAATCCTAACACCGGTAACAGTTTAGTTAGATCACTCGACATGTACTAGAAATCCAGAATGCATAAAATTTTACGTTCACAAAATTTCATGAAAATCGCTTGATAATTGACGGAGTAATTAATGAAAACCATGCGCTACTGGTTAGTTCTGTTTTAATGTATAGCGTGGGATGGAGTTAGCCCTGGATTGATTCGTTTCACCTGAACAAATCAACGAAATCAACGTTTTTCAACATGGCCGTGACTGAGATCGATCTCGACCCCAAGGTCTGAAAAATGTTCACAACGTTTTAATAACTGTGAGGAAAATGAGCTGAGCATGCGCCATCGTAGCTAAAATGTTACTGATTCGAAAAAAAACTATTTTCTTAGATATGTCCGTCCCACGATTTTGTAGAGGCCCGTAGCCAGGAGGGGTCGGAGAAGTCGTACGACCCCCCCCCCCCCCCTGACGGCTGAAGGTCCACATTTTGGCCATACATCTAGTACAAGAGGAATGAACCCATTTTTGGAGTTGAGTTGACACTTAAATTCCTAGAGATAAAAAATATATTACGGGAAAGGTTGAAGTCTCTAGTTAGCTCCCGCCGTCACCGTAGGTGAGACGGAGGGAGCTATGGATTCTACCGCCGTTTTTTTTGCCTCTTCTTTTGCCTATAACATTGTAAGAAAATAAGCTAGAATAACAATTTTTGGTATGTGGGTTACTTCCAGTTGGATAATGAACAGGTTAAAATATTTTTAATCTGAATTCAATACGCAAGGTCGCAGAGGAGAAAATGATGATGTTACGGCGTTGGGCCGTTGGGCCGTCCGCAAACGATTCGTTTCCGGAGCATATCTCTGAAAGTACTTGTCCGATTGTCTCTAAATTTTACACACAACACCCCTAGGGGGTCTAGTTGTGCCTTTTGGGGTATTTGAACTTTGACCTACTTCTGGTTCAGAACTATGACCTATTTAGACGTTTTGATGCGCACTTCGTTTCCGGAGCAGATCTCGAAAAGTACTGGGCCGATGACAGTCATATTGCACATACATGTTCTCTAAGGTCCCTAGTTGTGCCTTTTCAGGTTTTTGGACCTTGACCTTGAAGTTGACCCAGCACTTTGACCTAATTTATAACATAGGTAAATCCGACTGAAAGATTTTGCGGAATATCATGAAAACCGCTCAAGATAGCTACACCATTACTATTACTATAAAACAAATTGTGAGGTTTCAGGAGAGGATGCATCTTGAAAAATTTCAGGTTGATAAAATTAAAAATGGCCGCCTATCGGCCATTATTCACCTCGACAGGCCTGATATTGCGCAATATCATGAAAACCGCTCAAGATAGCTACACCATTAATATTAAATAAATTGTAAGGTTTCAGGAAAGGATGCATCTTGAAAAATTTCAAGTTGATAAAATTCAAAATGGCCGCCTATCGGCCATTATTCACCTCGACAGGCCTGATATTGTGGAATATCATGAAAACCGCTCAAGATATCTACACCATTACTATAAAACAAATTGTAAGGTTTCAGGAGAGGATGCATTTTGAAAAAAATTAACTCGTCCAAGTTCAAAATGGCTGCCAATCGGCCATTATTCACTTTCACATGGCCGTTATTTGGTAAACCGTGCTAGATGGCTAGACCATTACTATAAAACGAAATGTGAGTTTTCAGATGAGGATGCATCTTAAAAAAAATTGACTTGATCAAGTTTAAAATGGCCGCCTTTCATTTTCACATGGCTGATATTTGGTAAACCGTGCTAGATGGCTAGACCATTACCTGATTACTATAAAACAAAGTGTGAGTTTTCGGGGGAGGATGCACCCTGAAATTCAAAATGACAATCAGCATTATTTACCTCGATAGGCCTGATATCAGGTAAAACGTGCTAGATAGCTAGACCATTACTATAAAACAAAATGTGACGTTTCGAGAGAGGATGCCTTTTAAAAACTTTCGACTTAATCAAATTCAAAATGGCCGCCTATCGGCCACTATTTACTTTTTACATTGCTGATATTTGGTAAACCGTACTAGATGGCTAGACCATTACTATAAAACAAAATGTGAGATTTCAGGAGAGGATGCATCTTGAAAAATTTTGACTTGATCAAATTCAAAATAGCCTCCTATCAGCCATTATTCACTTTCACATGGGCGATATTTGATAAACTGTGCTAGATGGCTAGACCATTACTATAGAATGAAATGTGATATTTCAGCTGAGGATGCATCTTGGAAAATTTCGACTCGATCAAATTCAAAATGGCCCCCTATCGGCCATCATTTACTTTCACATGCCCAATATTTTGCAAACTGTTAGATGTTAGTCCATTACCATAAAACAAAATTTGAGGTTTCGGTTTTTAACTAATTTATATCGAATTCAAAATGACCGTAAATCAGCTATTAGTTACCTCGATTGGCCTGCTATCGGGTAAACCGTGCCAGATAGGTAGACCATTACTGGGATACTGATTAGGATCATTAATTTCAATGGAGGTTTGCAATCTCAGACAGACTGTCTAGTTCTTATCTTACTCTTAGACTGGGCTTCTTAGACCTAGTTGTCTTGCGTCTTGATTTTTGACCTAGCCTAGGACTACATTAATAACCCTACACAAAATTGCTTAAATCAAATTCTAATTCGGAGCGGGAGCTCCTGGACTTATGTAGTCTTGTTTATGGTGGCGTATATCGTTTTTGCCGTACGTGGTCGATATTTTTTTCAAACGTACGTTTGTGACGTCATGTCGCTATGGCAATGACGTCATTTTATGAACCAAATTGGCCAGACAAACTACGAAATAGGGGTCATGTTTAAGTCACTGCTCAGTATTAGTATGATGCGGTGTCGATTCTTAATGTGTCAGCACACACTACGCACACCTGGTAATAATTGTATATATTCATTATGTCGTAAATTTATATGTAATGATCTAAATAGCAGTGGTGTAAACAGAAGTGGGTTCTATTTTAATATGGCATCCAAAATTTCTAAGGGGGACGGTCGACGTCATGCCCCCATGAACAACTTGATCAGGTTGTTTTGCCAGTTAAAGTTATTATATGGTCGCTGGCACGAGATTTCACCTGTGTAGAATGTCATCTTTACAATTTGAAGGCGGCAGTAATATTTATTAGTAAAAGTGAATCACATTAGAAATAGTTCATGTATTTGAATCTGCAAGAAATAATAACCATCGTGTTTCTCTTCTGTGAAAAATGCATTTAATAATGATATTAAATATTCATCTGTTTATTCAGCTCATACGAAAATTTTATTTTATCATATCATTAAAAATAATAAAATTGAGTAAGATTTTCCTAGCACTCGCTGCACGATGATAATTGACTTTATTTTATCATTCTTTATGTCAGAATTTGTACGTAGGTATAATTTTATAGGCCTATGTTCACATCCTGGTTGGACCATTTTACGGATATCTGGTCCAACATTAAATCAACATTAAACCAACATTAAACCAGTATAGTTATGTTTGCTGGAAAAAAAAATAATAATAATAAGAAAAAATAATGGGTTTATTTTTCTAGAGGTTGGCAGCCCTACAGATATTTTTGGCTACCTCTACAGTTAAAACTAATAATTATGTCATTATACCTGAAGACGACGCAAAACTAGATGACCAGGCGTCATGCTTGAGAGGTTGGAATTCGTGTTAGGCCGTATTCAACTGAACTGCCGTAACACCTGGTTCAGAAATACTTTTTATGTGATAAAATATACAGACAGATTTTATATTTTTTTTTCATTTTTATGGAATTTTGAAAATGTTTCATTCCGTTGCAAATAAATTAAATATTGAAATTAAATATTTGTCATATTTGTTGAGCTCATACAGAGCTCATTGTTTAAATTCGATCCCCGCACTGGAAGAGTAAAATATTTATAATGACTGTAGACCCATAACATAGGTAGGCGAAGTTGAAATGTTTTCCATAACACGTCAACTGACAGTAATCAAATGTGCAGGTAGCTGTTAAAGACCAGAACGTTACACGTTACATATTTAGCCCATTTATACAGTTTGCGATAAGTCGCAGTGGATTAATGTTGGGGCAGCATCGCAAATGTGTTTCAATGTGAAATTATCGAACGTTAAGGTTTCACCACACAAATTCATTCGCGCATAGTTCCTTATTTTAAATGTGTGGCTCTTTGCAGCAGCCTCGGTGGTACATATTACAGATATATCATTTTGCTACCAATTAGAATCGATTCTGTGATGATATGCTGTAGCAAAAGCAGCGAAATAAGCAAAGATATGGTAACAGGAAGTCCTTGCGCTACCAGTAACTAGGCTCTTCTCAAAACCGCACTCATTTTTTTGCTAGGTCGCTCAGGGGAAAGTCGGCAAGAGGTTATTATGGCCCAAATAAAAAATACGTCAGTTTCACATGCCTTTTCTATTTATTTATTTATTTATTCAAGCATATTTATACAGGGTAAAAACATTATTAGCCTTTGGCTATTTTGCATATGTGCCCTGTTTTATGACAAGTATTTGCATAAAAAGTGAAAACACATATTTAAACAATAATTATCATATTATGTACAATAGTTACAATAACGAAAATAGAAGGTACATTGAACATTTTAGATCATAATCCGATGATATATGCCTTTGCGTTAATTGAAAAGGTTTACAAATGTATATACATGTACATTTATAGCAAAGTGAAAAGAAAAGAAAACACAAATGTCCCCACACTAAAACTCCAACAAAAACCTACAAAAATTAGAGAAAGCGATAAGACATGTACACTTATTGCAGCCCTAACTATGATTGAGTAATGGTTTGATTATTAGCCATATATAGTTTAAGGTTATATTTGAATGCAGAAAATGTCTTCTTATTTCTAAAGGTAGCTTATTCCAAAGTCTAGACCCATTCACACTTAAAGATGATTTATATAAAAAATTATTACACCTGGGCTGCTGTAGAGTATTACTTGTTGCATTACGTGTTGAAACAGTATGCTATTCAGAAACGGAGAAAAAAAGATCAGATAAGTAATAAGGAGCTAGATTATTTAGAGATTTATAAGTGAGACAACATGATAAAAAACAATATCTTTCTTTAACATTCTGCCACCCTAGACCTCTCACAATATCTATACCACGAATGTTCCAGTCAAAGTTTTGTGCAAGAAGTCGTGCTGCTCTATTTTGTAATTTTTGTATTTTACATAAAGGGTAACTTAACACCATTTATAAAAATATCTATGCTGTCTACTATATTTTTGTTAGATATAATTAATACATTACACTTGTTTATGTTTAAAGTTAACTTATTTTGTCCAAACCATTTAATAGCTTCATTTACAGCATTCTGAAGTAGTTGCTGGATTTTTGTTATAGATTTATCACTAACACCTATCATAGTATCATCAGCAAAAATATTACAAAAGGCATTAGATAGACATGAGGGAAAATCATTAATAAAAATAGTAAAAAGCAGAGGACCAAGTATACATCCCTGTGGAACACCTTTGTCAATGAGTTTTGTATTAGACATTTTACCATTTATGATAACAACTTGAGGTCGTTCATTGAGATAATTTGTAAAGCATTATAATTCCGTGCCATTAAGGCCATATTTGCTTAATTTTTTCAAAAGTAATTTGTGATCAATTGTGTCAAAACATTTAGCAAGATCAAACATACAAATACCATTGATTTCATTTTCGTTAATATTGTCAAGCACATATTCAATCACATTAAGCAAAGACGTCTGGGTTGAATGGAGTTTCATGAAAGCTGACTGGGAAGGTGTAATAAAAGAGTGAGATTGTAAATATTCTCTCAATTGAGAGTCAACTAATTTTTCAAATAATTTTGGAATATGCCCAATTACAGAAATTGGTCGAAAGTTGTTAGGGTCTTGTTTAGAGCCTTTGTTTTTGTAAACTGGAGTAACCCGAGCTTTCTTCCATTCATTTGGAATTTCTCCATTATAAAGTGACATATTAAATAAGATTGTTAGACTGCTACAGATAATCTCACTGCTAAGTTTGAGAATACAAGAATCATAGCCTAGAATATCAACATTGGTTTCAGATGGCAATTTGTTTATAAATGCTAGAACATCTTCTTCAAGAAGGCTTTTAAATTTAAAGTTATAAATACTCGAGTTATTTCTCCATATTAGTTCATCATTTTCACTAAATTTACTACATAGTTTATTTCCAACGGACGCAAAGTTTTCATTCCACGCATCAGGTGACAGATCTGATGTTATGGAACTTTATCTATTTTTTCCCAGGGATTGGTTTACTGCTCTCCAAACGTCACAGGATTTATTGGCTGTGATTGTTTTCTTATAATAGGATCGTTGCGAGTTTCGAATTGTTGAGATGACCAAATTTTTCAGTTTTTTATATTCATTCATTTTGTCAGAAGAGCTAATGCGGCCATGCCATGCGGTGAGTATAATCACGTTTATATATAAAGGCTAAAATTTCGTTGGTCATCCATGGCTTTGACCTATCTTTGACTCTAATTCCTTTAATTTTGACATGTTTGCTAACCACTGTATTAAATGTATTTGACCAATCTCTCCAGGCATCAGATGTTGACTTAGCATCAATAACACCACTATATAGTCCAATATCCATTAAATCGCGAATAAAATCATTTATATTTATTCCATTGTAAAATTTTTTGTGAATAAGTTTTGGAGGAGAAACTTGGCGCCTAAATTTCAGAGTTGTAAATATAAAGTAATGATCACTAAGAGTATATTTCAGTATCCAGTGATCCAAGTGGTTGTGAGGCATCGTGGTATATATATGACCAATGACTGACTGAGATGATTGTGTAACACGAGTAGGTTCAACTATCAATTGTTTGCAACAAAGGAGTGTTTCTATAAAGTGAGCTTGATTTTCACATAAATTTTTGTCTAAGATGTAGTTAATGTTTAGGTCACCAAGGATAACAATTTCCTTATTCTTTGCTAAAACATTTGCAAAATTATTTACCATGCATTGGTAAAAGTTCTCATCGTCCACTTTGAGGTTATATACACATGATACATAAAAAGAAGGGGAAGATTTATTATCAATCCTAATCCAGACCACTTCAGTATTATTAAAATTGGTGAGATCTGGACAATATGTATGAGGTAAAGTCTCCTTTATATATATTAAAACACCCCACCATGACTCGGTCTATCCTTTCTATATACATTAAAACCAGGTATATTTACAAGTTCATTCGGTATTTTGTCCGATAACCATGTTTCAGATATAGCTAGAATGTCAAAACTATTCTCATGTATTAAAATCTTAATTTCATCTATTTTTTTCAATAAGCTTCGTATGTTCAAATGTCCAATTTTCACTCTTTTGTTTTGTTTTCGATTATATATTTCAGTCTTGGTGTTGCAGTGTTTCATTTTTATATTATTTGTGTCACTATTGTCTATTTTGTTATCATCCATGTAAGTTTTTCTACAAGAAGGTTGTTTAACATTTGACGGCATGAGGCCTATGTCCTGATTTCCTTTTTCCTCCTGTAGTTTTCAGTAGCATTCACATTTAAATTCACATTGACGGTTATTGGTGTCATGTCTAGTGTTTTTACGAGTGTTGGTGTCATATCCGTGTTGATCTTTTCTGGGATGATATGCGTCACTTCTTTGCTGGTACCTCTGTCTTAGTATCTGGTGGTCTTCTCTGTTCTGGCTACTTCTGTGATGGTAGGAATCATGTCTGTAATAGTGGTTTTGTCGTTCATCTTTCAGGGAATGTTTTAATCCATTGTATTCTCTCTCTGTCGGCCTGGTTTACATCAGAGCGCCTGTAGTTACTGGCATATCTAGTCTGTCTTGGTCTACCTCTTGATCTGTACAGCGACACACATTTTTCAGTTGTTTTGAGCTTCAGATTTAGTGCTAATTTATTACTGGGTTGCCAGGTCAGATGTACTCTATCTCTCATGAATAGGGAGTCGTTTACCGTCTTGTCAGCCAGCTTGAAGAAATTGTCATTGTTGACAAATCTGCAGCTATGTGTGTCGCACAGATTTTTTAAGGCTGTATTGGTCAGTTCAATTTTTCTTTGGACGTCTACAGTATCAAGTCGTGGGCAGATACTGGACATAGTCACTCTTCCCTGGCACATAGATTTTGCTTTCTTGATGAGTTTATCATAATTTTTGCTTATGTCCGAGATCAATCTGTCTGAGTAGCAGTCATTTCCTCCAACAACTACAGTGATGGTTCCAAACTCAGAGTCCATTCTGCCAAGCTTCTCGCTATGTTTTATATTGAAAGAGAACAGACTGATGGTTAAAATAATATATAGGGTTATTTACATTTCTCCACTTTAAGTGCAAAACACACCAACGCGAACGTCAGCGCGATTAGGCACGTGACGAGTGACGTGACGACTGACGCGAAAATTACATGACTGTCCACACACCAACGCGACGACCAACGCGACATGTGAGACGCGACAGCCGGCGGGCGGGGGCCCTAGGGTAGTGGTTAGCACCGCTGCCTTTCATGCTAGAGTTCGGGGTTCGGTTCCCGGTCTCGGCGGTTTGAAAAAAACAAAAATGTTTCTCCCCCATCCACATGTAAAACTCAGTATTGTGGGGAGCCTACGTGACCGAGAGGTAGCGTGCTCGGCCTCAGACCGCCAGGGCTCGAATTTCGCATCCTGTGTCTGGAGGACAGTGTCATCTCATTTATCTCACCATCCTCAGGAGGTTCTCCTGGCCCAGTTTTGCCTATATGTGGACAAAGGTGGCCTAAAGCCCGATTCATCCCATTGCGACAACTGGCGTGACGAAAATGTAACAGTTTTGAAAATGGTCGCGATGCCTATTGCGCTCGCGTACGTCGTCGCGCTGGTACATTTCGGCAATGATCAAATAATGTGTTTGAAAACTGACGCGACGTCATTTAAAGCTGACAATCACGTCACCAATTCCAGCTATATAGAAATGATTGTATGTATGTCTGATACAGTAAATGATGGGAAAATATCACATTATAAAATGATGTAGCAGGTAATTTATAAGATAAAGGTTAGATGTAATACAGTAAAATACTGTGACGTTTATCAGAAATATTACCTTTAGATTTTATTTCATTTTAGTGTTGATATATGTTTTAAGTATTGAAGGGCCAGAAGCGTTGTGCAGGCAACTGTTCTTGTTGTATTTGGGGATTTGTTTGTTCGGCTCTCTGTGTTTGCTATTGTACATGCTCTCACCTCACTCTGGGACAGGGTGACTAAGAAATGAACTATACATAATACGAGAATGGAAAAACAAATAAATTTAATAAATACGTACATTGAAGTAAGCCTGATAAAACAGATATGATAAAAACCTTTCATTTGATGTATATGGTGACATGCTCTGTTGGACATACTAAGTACTAAGTAATATACTAAATACTTTCGTTCACTGGGATTAGTGTGTGAAATATCTACCCATTGTAAGTTAGAGGGCAAAGGGGGCCATGCTGTATGGTCTTTGTATTGAAATGGCCTGCCCCCCTTTGCCCTGGCTCCCTTTGTTCAAGGGGTAGAGGTGGGAAATTTAGCCTATTATCTCTCCCAAAAGTGATCTCCTGACTAAAGTAATAACTAGAATACAATGGCAATATATAATGTACCACACAAAACAAAAGATTTTCAGAAGAAATCACATAAATTCATCAATAAATTCATAAAAATATATAAGCTTATATTATTAAGATTGTTGCCAAAAACTCCCTGTCGTCTATAACCTCTATCTAAGATATGTATGAGATGCCTATTTATGTTTTTTGTATACATATGTCCATAATTCATAACTATGACGTCATTACTATTTCATACAACATGTCACAATTAAAATATCATTGATGGCCCCCTAGGCAGCTGATAAATGATCCACCTTTATAAATACCCAGTAGAAATTGGTGAAAAAGTGACGTCACAACCATCACGACATGACGTCACATATGCACGTTTTATGAAAAACTCGACCACTTGCCGCAAAAACTGTTCATGCTTCGTAAAACTAGACGTTCATACATTTGCAGCGATATATTATTTGTCTCTAGGAATTTAAGTGTCAACTAACTCCTTAAATAACGTCAATTTTCAGATTTCCTCCTCCACTAATCGACATAATTGAAACTTCATGAATTTTGTTATAGGCCCTATACCGTTTCTGGCACTAAAAATTATTTTCAATTAATGAGAACATTTGTATTGACATTTGTTTCGTGTTTTGCTAGGGTGATATTGGACATTTATTTTACATTCAGTTACCATTGTGACTGATTGGAAAATTTACCAAACCGTTTAATGACGTATAATTATGAGGTGAGGTAATAATATAAGGTTGAGTTCCCTTATTATATAGGCCTACATCGTTCATACATGCATCGTGTTATTACGACACAGACCTATCCATTGTGATTTTTGTCCCTAAAAACGGTTTAATTATAACGCTTAATACTTAAAGGTATCTTCTTGTCTCATGGACTCTTGTTTCTGGAAATCGTGTGGTAAGTTTGTGGTTAAATTAAATTTAAAATGTGTCATCTCAGATCGGGGCTGTGGACTGCGGATGGGGCTGATCGGCAGCTAACCCCCCCATGGAATTTTCAAATCATGCCTTATTCTTAGTAAAAAAATCACCAGAGTTAAGATAAAGACCAATCTCAATCGACCCCCGCAAGGTCAAAATCCCTGCAGATATTTCCTGGCACAATGCAAGAACTCGCTGCGCAGTATTGTCAAGCAGATAAGCTGATAGATTGTTTAAAATGTGATAAAAGCGCCAAATTTCGCCCATGTGTAGAGTTTGGTATGTAGATTCATATACAAGCAAGCCCCGATTTCGAAATTTAAAGATCGGAATTTAGATAATTAATGCCGCCATTAGCGGAAAATGGTTTAAACTCATTATCTCCTCCAAAATTTGGAATAACAAAGAAAAAAGTGTGTTTGCACCTATGTTTGTATGGTCAGATATTACAATAAAACAGTCAGAATTAAAATTTATTGCAAACTTAAAACAAATCGATGTAAATTTGCAAAATTAGTGCCGCCATTGGTAAAAAAATGATTAAATCCTATATCTCCGTCAATATTAGAGAAATAGTTCCGCCGTCAAAGGAAAAAGGATTAAATCCATTATCTCTGTCACAATTAACAATAATAAAGATAAAATCGTGTCTACACCTATGTTTGTATGGTCAAATATTACAATAAAACAATAAGAATCATGATATAATAAAAAAGATATATAATTTTGAAAAATCTTATAACTCTTAATAAATTAATTAAATCCATTTTGTCAGTCAAAATAAAGTTATTGACGAAAAACTACTGTCTACACCGCATGTTTGTACAGTATGTTGTATTTGAAGAAAATCAAATAAAAATAATAAATGTCATTACATTTGTGATTTAATATCAACAGCTGTGTCAATGTACCGTGTACAAAATGTCTAACTATGATTTAAATGAGTAACATTTAACAAAATCAGGTGACGTGAGCATCGAAATAAAACTAGTTAATCACTAGAGTGCCAATGCTGATAGCACCGTATCACACCCAGATACAGCAGGAAAAAGGGTAACGCTGCACACACATCTGGGCCAAGATGAATGGCAATTCTGTGGGCTGCTATGTATCAGAAATTTTTCCTACTCCAAATACTAACCACAATTCCTCGATGCCCATCTTTGCTGCATATGCCACTGCCAGATCCACTACATCAGTGTCTACAGCTCTGATCAAAATTTTGCTACAACCCATCTTTACTGCGTGAGCTGCATGAAGGAAAACGATGGTATCGCCCTCTTCGTGGTTACATGGTGATATACCACTCTTATCAACAGGCATAGAGCTGATTATGTCTTCATCGCAAGAGCTGATTATCTGCACTCCTTGAATTTGGAGGTCAGCTACGTATGTAGCCAGAAAGGTGCATAATTCGATCTTGTTGTTTTCGTTGCGCAGGAAACCGCTCGAATTTCCTGGTATGGTACAGTTTGGTAAGATACGTCGAGGAACACCTTGACCTTGTGCTTCTCTTGTGCTATGTTTGAGACTATCAGGTAGATATCTATCCTACACAATGTCAAGTCGTCTGACTGTACTCGCTTGGCTTACTATATATGGCTGGAATACATCTGTTTTATAATCATTAAATGTTTTTGCTTGTTAACTAATACTGGACCATCAATGACTTTCATGTCGGATAATCATATGCGGTATAAATCTCCAGGCAGTGAAGCATAACAGATTTTTGGCCAATACTACGTTTTCCCATTGAAGACAGGGATGGTGGAGAGGACGGGTTCTCATGTCGAAAAAAAGTCTTCAAGGTTACCCTCTCTTGATTGATACGCTATATGTATGATCTTGCGAAAAGATTGCAATCACTTTTTAGAGACGATAAATGAGTCTGGTTTTTGGTACGAGAAGTTAGAGATGTTCCAAATAGCGGAAAGTTGTTTCTATGGATTGTGTCCGTTATTGCAACTGTGTGTTTTTCAAGTCTATTAGCACCATACGAATTATACTGTTGCTGTCCTATTGTCTCAATTGATTTCACTGTGTCTACTACAGTTTTAGACATAATCTCCTTGTTATCTAATACCAAAAAGTCTAGGTTGTCTTCTGTGAAGGGATTTCCTATTTCTTCTATGATTGAGGTTAAAGATATGGCATCATTCGCAAAAGCACGTTGTGTGCTTGGAGTTTGTTTGTGGTGTCGAGTATCACCGGTTTGTGGTGTCTGAAATGTCACTTCAAACTCTTTGATTGATCGAGCCACCATCCAGTGCTTGAGAGCGGCTGGGTTATCAGTGAGACCAACCGCTCCTCCACCACCTTTAATAATCTTGTTTTCCTACTCATGGTTTTGGTCCCCTCCACCACTTTTAATAAAAAAAAATTCCTACTCATGGTTTTGGTCCAGAGCTAGCAATGAGAATACATGACGTGATTTTTGCACAACAAACTTGCCGGCTTAGAATTCGTTGTGCACAGTAGGATGGATATCTTTCAGATAAATCATGTCTTGGATGTGGTCGGGAAGCCACCTGGCATAATTGATATGGTCAAGAGCGAACATCCAGGGCGACAGTTGACCAAGGATTGGAATATGCAAAGCAAAGTTTCCCTCTCTAAAATTTAAATTGTGGATACTTCTCAGTTTTTTCTTCTACCCAGTCTTTAAACTCTATTTGTTGATTAGTAATGCTACTGTCTGCTTCATATGATTTTCGTTGGAGGACATGCAGTGCACAAGCTGTAATTTGATGTGTATAACGTGAGCGAGTTACATGTGATGCTTTTAAGATTGCATTTGCCCTTCCAGGGATTGTGATGTCTGCCTGAACTAATACACATTCCCACCCACTGTTTGTCAGCCACTGGCCAATCATATTCAATGAAGCAATCTCGATGTGTAAACTGCCCATCATAACAATATATCTGTCCTCACTATATATATCTGACATTTAAACTGTTTACCGAGGGCAAAGAGAGGCTGGTCCATGGCAATGATAGGTACCTGGCCTGGGTTTACATGATCTGCTGCTGCTTTCACCATTTTCATTGAATGGATAATCATAGACCCTGTTTGTGCATTTTCATGAAATAAAGATGTAAGTTATTGTGCTGTTTCCATCCAGTTTTTGCGGATTTTATAGCCTCGTTGATCAAACTAGCAGACGGTTTTAGTGGCCTGTTGGCCGCTGGTACGTAGTCGTCTATCTTTGGAAGTGATACAGGGTGAATATTGGTATAAGAGATTGGCAGTTCAGATATCTTCCTTTGTTTTTGAGTAGGTAGACCCTGAATCACAGAACTTCGGTCAACCCCATCTAAATCTTTACTTGGATGCTGGGTCAAAGAAATGGCAGTGCCGTGAAATGAATCATTAGCAGTTCTTGAACTAGGGTTGTGATCTATGTTATCTACATTCCCAGTTGTAAATATATATTTTCTAAGCTTCATTGGACATACCACACCTTCTTGTTCGCTCAATTGGCAGACCCTGTTGGCCATATCTGTAGAGATCTATAGAACCCTTCATACGATATGCACAAGCCAAGTTGGTGAAATTTATCAATAAGAGTTATCTTTCGTGTTTCAGCATAGATGACCAATGCTATGAAGATGGCAAGGGGAGTTTCTTTGGCTTGGTTATGTCGAATGGTTGCAGATGATATAGTTCTAGCATGTTCAGTGTTATTAAACATCAAAAGTTGTGCAAGTGATATGCCAGCGAGGTATATAGCCTCTCCATCGGAGCTGTTTTCCCTCGCAAATTGGAATGCTGCACCAATATCACCCTCGAACGCTAGACTTACATCGCCACCTTTATTAAAATCCCTTAAGTTTGAAACTTTATTAAAATCCCTTAAGTTCGAAACTTGTAGAATTTACTCTTTTGGGAGCATTTGCTGTTGCAACCTAGAAGTGTAAAGTTTCACCAGTTCGGACAATTTGAATGTAGCTATAGTTTTTGAATGTCTTGCCTCTTCTAGCTCACTAACTCTGCAAAAGCAATGGCTTCCTTTGAAACTTGATCAATCTGGCGATTTCTTCACACTCATCGCTCTGTTATATAAAGCTACCAAACACATGTTGTTATAATATGCATCAATAGCAGGAATGTCACAGAGCGACAGTTCAGCTAGTAGCTTACAATCTTGCAGTTCCAATGCACACCATCTGACATCCCGATCCAAATTAAGACTAGAAGCTCTGTCCAAGGAGCCTCCTGGTTTTTCACAAAAGAAACATCGTAATTGTTCTGCATCTGCTTCATTACCTACAATACCTAAACTGGATCTAGTTTTTACAGGACTCACTTCTTCAGCATCTGATTTCGTTTCACTGCTCGTTCTACTTTAAGATCGGAAAACTTTGTAATACATGACTTGTGTCATTAACCGTTATTCACAAGTATTGTGTCTGCAACACCCCGACCATCATCGAGTCATGATACATTAATGCCCATAGGCATATTATCCAACTGTTGTAAACAACAAATGTTTCTGGCCAACTTTCTATACCCGGAGTCATAGTCTTTTCCTGTGGATTTTGATGGGCAGATCAATTTCTCGGTTGTGAATTTCTCACATGAAATACAAAGTGACCAGTAAATGGCATCATCATTCTGGGATGGTCTGTTCTCGAGCCTGCTGTAGTAACATCAGACTCCATGGTACGTTCTTAGGGACACATAATTCTATAGGCTACCATCACCAAATAGTCTGTGGGAATATCTCCCAGATTAATGACTACATCCATTACGCGATCTACCACAACATGAAACAAACTGAAATAAGTATGCGAAAACATAACTAATTTTAGCATTTTTATTATTATGAAGTGAAATATGCATTTTCCTTGTACACAAAGGGTTTTATTGAAATGCTTGACCCTTGAAACATGTACACTCCCATGCAGTGCTTGACTCAGTCTGGGGCGGCAGTGCCCATGCTGGCGTGCAGTGTATGAAACATGGGGCTAGACATACTTTTTATGAGGCTACCATCTATAGAAAAAAGTTACATCATAATTTCTATTTTTCGCTAATGGCGGCGATAAATTGCGACTTTTACCATGAAGCGGTGAAAATTTGGCTTGGGGCTTGATCTTGTTGGATTCTACATATATCGAAGTATCAGTGCACCAAATTTCATACTTCTATCACAATTTGAACAATTCAATGATATTTCAGTGCTTAACTGCCTGACTAGTAGTCTATTTTTTCAGCAGAATGATTTATTGTCTACTTTAGGTGCAAAAGTCATTGATCCCAACCAACTGATTTAGGCAGTAACTGAGTGCGTAGGCCTCCAGGATAGGATTCAGATCTACGAATGTATCGAATCACGTTCGTTCTCCTTGGCGCAATGGATGACTTCTCTTAAGTTCATCTTACATGTAGGTCTAAAATGAGGGACAGAATAACGCATAATGAATTTAGCCTTCATCAGCCACCTGATTTCTTATGTCTATCATACCCCTTTCTAAATGTAGTCGTACAATAAAAATATTGTAAAGGAAAATAGTCACGAAAGCTCCACACCTACAATTTGTAGGCCCTATTACTTCCATATTAATACCAGTGATTCATATGATGAAACTCAAGGTCAAGTTCAAAGATGGGTGACATTTACCTATTTTTCAAGGCAAATAGCTATTAAAGGAAAACGTTTGTCATCACGATTTGATGATAAATCTTGGTTCATACAATTTGTATCGCTTTAGTATCCATACAATTGATAGAACTGATAAAACTGTATCTCAAATTCGAATATAGTGATCTTGAGCTTTTTTGTTATCAAATATTGTCATTACGATATCTCAGAAAATTCCAGGTCAGGGGGGAGAGTTGATAGAGTAAGCCTACATAGGCCTCATGTGATGGCGGAGGCATACAATTGACGCATACATGTATCAAATTCCCCTTCTAGTTTGACTTAATATTACATCTGAAGCAATATTGTTACGTTAAAGGCTAGATGTGTGGCAAAAAATTACGTGCCACTATTTGGGCAGCATGAATAATTACCTAAATAAAGAACATATATTGGCCTAAATATATGCTCTAGAATGCATCATTTTAAGCCTTAGATTTCATTTTATTCAGGGGGAGGGGCATTCCCCAGGACCCTCTAGAGCATATAGGAGGCTGGATGTGCCAGCTGTCGTTTATATAAATTATTGTGAAAAAAATTGTGTATCCTCGTCGTCTGTCAATTCCTGGATCCACAACTGTCTTTGGTTGTTCAGGCATACCCCAAAACATCATTATCTACAATCTTTAGTAGAATGCATACTTCTGTCCTGGCATATAATATAGCTAATTAAATACATGAAATTACACTCGAAATCATTAATGAATCCTTTGTCAAGTCAGTCAGCTAGGAAACGCCATGATATTTTTTGTGAGCTCACATTCGCAAAACGGAATTTATTCATGTTAGTAGGGGAGACCGGGGCTAACTGAGACAAGGGGCTAACTCGGACAGGCCACAATCCCAGTGGAACTAGCAGAGTTGTGTGAGCAGGCAAAACTAAATGTATTTTTTTGCCTTTCAAGTAATTTTTCACGTCTCAATTACGAATCTTATAAAACTTAAAATACTATAGTTGTATTATACTGAAATATATCACTGAAAACACTCATATTTACTGCCTAATTTACAATTATTAGATGTTCGATGCTGTATCATACCAACATGCCAGGTCATATTTTTCATAAAAGGTCAACCCGGGGCTAACTAGGACAATTCTGGAGGGGCTAACTGCGACAGTCCCAGTTAGCCCCGGTGTGTCCCAGTTTGCCCCAGTTGTAATAGAGCATTGTGGCCCACTTAACCCCTGTGGGTACTGACATGTGACCTAAATATATGTTTGCGCAACTCAATTAACCAATGTTAGGCCTACTTTAGATTGTATGTATTGGGGATGGACACAATGTGGGTGTTACGTAGTATCAACACATTAGGCCTATAGTGCATCGGGGATCAGCTGTTATTTTCTGCATTATTTTGTTGCACTTTAAACCTTTGTGTTTGAACGGCATATATATGTTTATTTATAGCTCACCCCCTTCAAACTATTTGGAATCATCACAGGATGCAGTATACCTTGTTTAATTTCTATAGATCCTAAATTGCTGAAATTTTAAGAGTGTCCCAGTTAGCCCCTGGCCTTGTCCTACTTAGCCCCGTATACGGGGCAAACTGGGACATAATTTTTTTTTTTAATTCACAAAATCTGTATAGGTTTTAGTTGTCATTTATTAAAGGCCCTTGTGACAATAACAAATATCACACCTAGGTTGAATGATTGTTTTGAATCTCTAACTTGTCTGCCCCAGGGCGATAAATGATAAATTGAAAAAGCATGTATTAAATTGCTCAACATCATGACATCTATTCAGTGGTAGACACATAAATACAAAATGGCACGTGATCGTAATAATATGGATTGATTTAGCACTTTAAAGAGTAAAAACTCAGCAGATTTAAAAACAAAATTTATGTTTAGGCAGGAAGCGCGCAATATGGGTTTTTATATTAATCCCTGTGCTGCTTAATTGTTTGTGAGTATTTTTCATTCATTTGAAGCTCAATTGTTAACGCAAATTGCTAACGCAATTTCCTGCTTCAAACGAAAATAATATTATTTCTAAAAAATAGACATCTTCCAAATGTTACTTTATTTAGTCTGAAATTTGCTTGAAACGTATATATTCTGACTGAGCAGCACAATGGTTTAAAACAAAGTCGCGTGAGCATGCCCCCGCACCCCCCCCCCCCCCCTCTTTACCGACAGAGAGAAATGTAAGAAGTTAGACCCTCTGATGTAATGAAATTATGAGACGAAGCTAATGGGTTTATAGAGGGCGATATATACAATATTTTTCAATGAGAATACTCTCAATAATCCACCATGCCCTATCACGCTCTCATCATCATCTGTATATCATTCATCTCATCAATTAACTGCACTGTTTTTATCGTATTGAAATGTCACTTAAATGACTGTTAGTCTACTGTCAAAAAAGGACGTACAGCAGCAATTTACAATTACATGACTCAGACATCTAACTTTTTATGTATACCATATGAGTAGTTCACTGGTCACGACGACTATACATTTATTCTATTTAAAAGACGTATGCCTATTTCTTATTTTACATATAGACGGTGCCGATAAATTGATTAAATAATATTTTTTAACCACCCGAAATATTTACTTGTGAAGGTTGTGATATAGGCCTAATGCATATTTACCTACTACCACAAACCATGCACTTAGACTTTACATTGAACAGAGAATAATGTCATAGACCACATAAGATAAAATAATTGATATTTATACATCTATATCACTCGTTTTTTATATGGTATTTCGAACAACGTACCTCCTATGGAAAGTAATTATAACTGCAATATCTACAATTTAATGAGTCCTCCAAATTGATCTAACGTCATTAATTTTACGCTCGGAAACCCACTGGGTACACAACGTTTTTGCGACATTAAATCAAAGTCATTGACGTTGATCCAACGGCGTGTGCCCAATTGGAACTGAGAAATAGTCACCCGTACTTTCTAAACATAGGACCTTCTGAACAAATATTTCCGAACATAGAACCATCTCAACATAGAAACTTCTGAATATAGAACCTTCTGAACATAGAACATTCTGAACATAGGACCTTCTGAACAAAGGACCTTCTGAACATAGAACCTTCTGAACATAGGACCTTTTGAACATAGAGCTGTAACCGTCGTAGGCCTACCTACCCCACATTGACATTGTCATTGATTAGCTTGATTAGGGAGCAACCATTCAATATCTAGGGGGAGGGCAGGGATATTTTCGAAATAAATAATTAAAGGCAGGGAGAAGGTGAAATAAATAATTTGATGTCGATCCCATTTGAAATAAATAATTTATGGCATATCGGGCAAGCCTACATATTTTGGCGTACTAAACTATTTTCTAGCCGATGAAATTATGAAGATTCTGGAGATATTCAGTTTCTCACATTGCTAAATGTTAGGCTAATATCATATTATATAGCCTTAATAAATAATACATTAGCAATTTATGAAAGTCGTTCCAAAAGTGGTTGAAATAAATAATTTGTTAACCGTACAGCTGGAAAAAAATAACCATGAGCTGGATCATATTGAAAAAAATATTTTGGTGCATCCCAATATCCCTGCCCCTCCCCCCCTGGATATTAAATGGTAGCCCCCTTATCAATGTTCAGAAAAAAACCATTCAAACAAATTGGATGACACCTGAATTTGCAAAAGTTTGCTGCAAAATCTAAGTACGTACTTCAAAGGAAGTAGACCCCCTACATACTTCGATCTGCGGTCAGCCCCGACCTGAACATTAAAAATAACAAGTGACGACAACGTTGGTCGTTGCGATTTAAAAAACAAAGTAAAGACAAGAAATGACACCTTTCTACACAACATCCACTGAAAACAAAATTATGGAACCTCTCACCTGCTGAACTTGTCGTTAACAATAATTGTGAATAACACTGTTCGAAGACGACTGAACGTTTAGTCAGCAGATTATCGTGACATGCATGACATCATTCTATTGACAGCCATGACTCAGTTTTCTGTGATCAAAACATGCAATCTCTAATCACTTCCTGTTTATATATTGATACGAACGTCGGATATTAAGGGTAACTGCTCCACCTGGTGAATAGCGGGTGGCCGACGTACTGGGTTAATGCTGGGTCAGTGTGACCATAGAAATGAGTGTGACTGGCGGTGTAGGTCTACACCGGCCTAATGCTGGGCCAATGTTCGTCAACTGTCTACAACGCTGACCCATCAATAGTCCGATGTCTCGTTGTAAGCTGCATTAAGTAGTCTAGTGTTAAAAAAATCATGTGTTTTTCACAATTTCAATTATTTTATTGATGACTTCTTACATTGCTTTTTTTATATAAATAAAATGTTGAGTCTTTCAAATCAGACGCAAACTATTTTAGCATATATCCTAGGGCTTATGTCCAGTTATATGAACAACGTCTATTTGTCACTTTTGAATTAGCACGCCGTGGACTAATCTGGTAGATACACAAACTTCCATAGTAGTGCAGGGGTCTGTTAAGGGGGATTTAGGGTGTAATTGTGCACATTTGACTACAAAGCATAAACATTTGCACATTTAAAGTTTTGGACTTGCTGAATTCAAATCTGTCGGGAGCCAAAGCCGATCCTGGCCGATTCTCAAAGGGGACGCAGTGTTTGATAATTCAAAATGGCCGCCACTTCAAAATAATTATCTAATTGCTAACCAACCAAAGTCACAGAATCACAATTATAAAAACAAATTTTATATTTTTTTACAGAAAGTGACTTCATATCAGTTGCCCACTTGGCAGTAACATTGACTGTCATCACTATAATGGAAAATCAAACCCTAGACCAAATTCCTGCAGGCTATATCCTGAGCTATGTGTTGCCTCTGCCAAGAAGAAAGGATGAATAGTTGCAGATACTAAACTAAAGGAAGATTGCCTTGCTTCATCTGAGAAAGAGCATTTCAGATAGCTTTGGTTTACAGGTGTCATGGACTCAACTTGATGAAGGTAGGGGTCTTGCAAAGACACTTCAAAAACACAATGCTAAACATCAGAGCAGGATCTACAAAATGTATTAGATTACTTTTGAGTGATGCGAGGCATGGCATATGAAGATAAATAGGCCTACATTGAAGATCAAAATTATGCATTTTAGACAAACATCCTAATGTGCTACGAGTTTCATATTCAAAATTGATAATTGTCCGATTGATATTGTCCCAACATATAAATATATTGGGTTAATGCTAAGTTACAACTTCGATTTTAAAGTTACTGCTGAATTAGTTGCAAAGTCTGCTCATTGTGCACTAGGTCTAGGCCTAGGTCTTGTAACGTCCAGAACGTATGGAGGTATGCCGTTTAATTGTTTCAAGAAATTATACGATTCATTAGTACAACCAATCATCAATTATGGGGCATCGATATAAGGTGCATCTGAATTTTCGTGTAAAAACTCTGTACAAAATAAAGCATGCAAATTCTTCCTAGGTATTGGTAAATACGCACCAAATGCGGGTTGAAAAATGTAACTACATCGGCAATGGGAGTGTGTTTTAAGGCTTAAGTTACGTTTAATGAAGTTGCCCAATATACGCATTAACAAACGGATTTACGTATGGTCAGAATCAGTAAGTTGTAAGAGGATCAGTAATCTGAATTACAAGGTTACAGATATGTTAAACACCCTGAAAATGCATCCCTTTGTAGATCCAAATATACACAATAATCTTTCGACAAAATTGTTTCCAAATAAATGTATGGGAATGTTAAGTGGGTCTACCGGTAGGGTGAACGGCAAGACCCACCTATCATTCACCATTTTATTTCTATCTTCTTTTCTTCCCCGTCAAGTCGACGGTTCCGATTGACTTCACAAAACTCTTCAGTTCATTGTATTTATTGGTCTAGACACAAAACATTGGCAATGTACAGTCCCGCGCACGACATGTCCCTAGGCTAACTCTAAGCGGACGACCTGCAACACGTCTGCAGTCGTCAAGGGCTAGACTACAAGTGCGGGAAAAAGCCACGACCGCATGGTGATTGGGTTTATGCACACGGCACTGAAGTACTGAAACAGCCGACCCGCTGTCCCCCCGTAGGAACCCAACTAACGTGTAGGAGACTGCGTCGTGAAAGCATCGGGGACTGTACAGAACGTAACATCTTATAACTATTTGGAACAATCAGGTGTGAAAAAAATACAGCGTGGGTGGTTGTGGTTAAAAAATACAGCGTGGGTGGTTGTTGTGGCAGCATCCGTAGTTAAAATTATTGTCCCATCCTCATAACACCAATTGTCAGATCCTCATAACACTAATAGTCCTATCCTCATAACACCAATTGTCCGATGAATTACTTATGCTGCTTTGCTGCGACCAACCGATTCATTTAATTAATACATCCATTATTAGGTAGCAAATATTTTGCTCAATAATTGAATTGCAGCTGACCTATTCTAATCAATGTTGCCAGGCCTGGCGAATTCAATTTACAATTGAAAATTATTATAATTACGATACGTGCGGTTGGTCCTGCCATAGATGACGTTAGGCGCCACTATGGCGTGGCCCATCTGCACGAACCGGGCAGGAGTCTGGATTGTTCGTCCGACTCTGTTTTTTTTCACGGTTGCGTCCGTCTAAATTTTGTCGCGATTAGCTATATTCAAACTAGTTTCTGTATTCGAGTCTTTTACGGCATCAGCTGCACCAGGGGTTTTACCCCGTAAATGTAAAGGTATGCGTGGGTACGTTGGCAAACCCCCGCCGTCCCCGTTAGCGCGGGACACGGCGGGGGCTCGCGAATGTGGCGCTACATAGGATTTGCCTTTGTTAGGCAATTTAACTTGATCAGCTGATTGCTGTCGGACAGTGGCCAATTTGGTACTGCTTCTGACTGCCGTCGACTGTGTCTGTTTAACACTCGTCCTGTTGGACGTCTGAGTGTTCGCACTACTAGGTCTAGATGGGTCCTGTGGATTCCCACTAGCGATCCTGGTAGTCTGTTTTTTGTTTGGCGTTGTACGCTGTGTTGTTGGACCTGTCGTAGGCTCGCACTCTAAATGTGCGGTTTTAACTCGGTCTAATGAGACCATTTCTACCTTGCCTTTCATCAGGATTTTCATGACTGTGCCACTCCTCGCGACGACCTTATATGGGCCGTCGTAAGGGGCGGTCAGAGGCGGCGCAATTGCGATTCATCGCAAGAATACATGTGTGCATGTTTCTATTTCCTTGTACTGGAAAATATTTGTCTGGTGTGTGTCACGTGGCGGACATAAACGGAGACGCGACATGGCTACGCGTAGCTTGTCTGAGTAATTCTCCAAATCTGTGTTAGCGTCGACGGTGTACTGTTTCGTAAACTCTCTTGGAAGTCTGAGTGTCGTACCGTATATCATCTCGGCAGCCGATCTGCCTAGCCTCTCTTTGACTGTAGAGCGAACGCCTAAAAGTACAGCGGGTTAAGTAATAGTCCATGGATTCGGTGATTCGTGCACCATAATGGCGGCTTTCAACTGGTGGTGAAAACGTTCGACCATGCCATTCGACTGGAGGTGATAGCTTGTGGTGCGATTGTCGGTAGTGAATTCGGCTATGAAAGCTAAGTGTCGTGTTTGGCGTAGGGACGCGCGTTCGGTGACAGATGACATTACAAATGTCAAAGGTTTATGATCAGTTTTTACAAAAAAATTGCGTCCTTCTAGATTATGTCTGAAATGTTTTATGGTGGCATATACTGCCAAAAGCTCACGGTCAAACGCGTTATAGCGTGTCTCAGCTGGACTCAGCTTCTTGCTGAAAAACGAGAGTGGCTGCCATATATCATTCAAATACTGTTGCAAAACGCCACCTACGGCTACATCACTAGCGTCACACGTGATGTTTAGTTGAGCCATAGGATCTGGGTGTACCAGAAGAGTAGCGTTTGCCAATATTTGTTTGGACTCGGAAAATGCTGACTCTGCATTCTCGTCCCACTTCAATTCAAAATTCGACTTTGGTGACAGTCTTGTATGGCCGTCATTGGCTGCTGTCAATAAATTGTTTAATGGCGTCAACTTCGCTGCGCATTGCGGTATGAAACGGTGATAATAATTTACCATTCCTAAATATCTTCGCAACGCTCGTTACGAAATTGACTATGGCGTCGATGGCGCTGGGTAACGGCGAAATTTCTTCAGCACAAACGTGGTGGCCTAAGAAACTTAACTCAGTTGTACCAAACTGACACTTCTCAGGACCGATGATGATGCCGTATTCGGCTAGTCGGGCAAAAATAATTTTTAAATGTTTTTTGTGAGTTTTATGATCTGGACTGGTTACCAGTAGGTCGTCTAAATACACAAAAACGAAATCAAGTCCGCGTGTAACGTGGTCTATGAAACGCTGAAACGTTTGGCCGGAATTTCGCAGACCAAACGGTGTCCTGGTAAAATTAAATAGACCAAAAGGTGTAGTGACGGCTGTCTCGTGTATGTCTGACGGTTCCACAGGAATTTGGTAATAGGCTCTAACCAAATCAATTTTTGAAAAGATTTTTGAGCCAGCCAATCGCTGCGTGAAATCCTGAATATGTGGGATTGGGTAACGGTCGCGTACGGTCTGAGCGTTCAAGCTTCTGTAATCTCCACAAGGTCTCCAGTCGCCATTTTTCTTTGGTACCATATGAAGCGCTGAAGACCATTCACTGTCTCTGGGTTAGATAACTCCTAACTTGATCATGTCGTCGAACTCGCGTTTCGCAGTGACAAGTTTATCGGGTGCCAATCGTCGTGGGTGCGCAAACACCGGGTGTCCTTTCGTTACGATTTTATGTGTAATGCCGTGTTTAACGGTCTCACCCTTTGTCGTAGGACGAGTCAGTTCCGGGAACTGACCTGAAAGTTTAGTGTATTCATTATGAACAGTTTCCACTCTGTTCAACAACAGTGGTCTGATTGACGACAGTGAAGCGGGAATAGCTAAACCGGTTCTCATGTCTCTAAGACATCGACTTCTTAGGTCTACTAGCAAATTATAATGAATCAAAAAATCGGCTACTATGATGTGTTGTTGCACGTCCGCCACTATAAATGTCCACGGATATTCGCGTTTTAAGCCGACGTCGACGACGCGTTTACTGTTGCCGTAGGTATTGATAGTAGTGCTGTTAGCGGCCACAAGGGGGAGGCAGTCTGCATATGAAATCCTCTTAGCGCAAGATTTCGGCAAAACGCTGACCGCTGCGCCCGTGTCAATCAAATATTTGCATTTATTATTCTTGTCTGCGACGTACAATAACTTAGAGTGAAACAACTTGGGAAGGGTAGCTTCCAAGGAGTCATGTCGTGTCTCGGTTATCCCGCCAGATGCAAGAGTCGCTACCTTGCTCTGGCTTAGTAGTTTAAAGAAAATGCGCAAGGGTTTCTGCACGTGCGTGCCTTGTCACCGAAAGTTTGGTGAAAGTAGCAAACAGGTGCATTAGACGTATCGATCCGGTTTGCAGCATTATTTTGCTGAGCATTCTGCGGCGGTACGTATGGACGAATATTTAGCTTGTCATTGTTAAAATTACTTAGTTTGTTAGAAAAAAACTCTGTGGCCTGAGCGTTTGGAATGAATGGGGGCCTAGGTGCATAATTAATATTTGCACGTCCACGTCCAGAATTCTTCTTCTTTTCTGCTGCTGTCGCGGTCTCTAATTTCTTTAATCTTCTTGATAATTCCTCGAGCAGTCCCACTAATTTAGCAGTTTCGTCGATATTAATCTCTGCAACCCCCGGCTTACTCTCTTCCACATCTGTCTCTGAAGCTAGGGCCCTGTCGGCCAACATGGCCAAACTCTCCAAAGTAGCACTATCTGGCTGTGTGACCAAATGGGCACGAATTGAAGTCGGCATTTGGAAAGGTTGGAGTAGGACATCTCTCACGTCAGAGGCGACCTCGCCTGAAAGTGCTGCACATGTCAGACTGTACCACTCATCATCGTCATTGATTTGATGAAGATCAAACTGTGTTTCGATCTGATTGAACGAAAGTTCAACATCTGTAGCGTAAAAGGTTGCTATCTTGAACTTAGGTAAGTTCGTTGAACGTCTCGGAGGCTGTCTTCTGCGTGGTGTGATTTCTTGTTCGTCGATTTCGAGCGATTCGAGCAAAATCCTCTGTAAGCCTTTTGTACTCATTGTCAGCCTCGCGGAAACGAACTTCGTTCTCCTCGCTTTCCAAGTAATAATTGTCTTTTCGGCGAGCTCCCTGACCTCCCTTCCTGTTAACGTGTGGCCGGTCGCACACGTGTCAGCCTGTATCGGTTTGTCAAATATGGCGTACAGCCGCGTAGACCCAGCCAGCAGCTCGTTGCTGTATGCTTGGGCTAGCAGGCCTGTAATATAGGTGTACGTGCAAAACTGAGCAGTAGACGCATCTCGCCTCACATTAGCATATTCATGAGCTACCCTGTGCCAGAAAAGGCGCGAGGAGTAGGCTAGAACGACGCCGAACACCAGGGGGCGTTTTGACGTGAAAAATTAGACTATGAAATTTACCAAAATTTTCTCACAGTTTGTGCTATAATTTCTTTTCCGAAACTGCGTATTTTTATTTTGTCTCACTTTAATGGTTTTGAAAAAAAAAATTTGTATATATGTAAAAAAAATATTTGAGGCTAGACCGTGTATAGTCTTGACACGTGAATAGGCTGCACCGCAAATTCAAAATGGCGGCCTAATTTATGCTAACGTGATGAGGTGATATGGGTCTACTGTCCAGGTGCATGCCGGGTATGGCGGGACGCATTTTGCCCACGATGGGCGAGTAGCTAAATTAGGGAAACCAGCGTCCAATATGGCGCTCACTTACCAAATACATTCATTAATAACATCATTCCCTGAAATAAAATATTGTTATAATGATAAAATATTGACCTACGCTCCTGGAAATATGTTTTACAGACCAACTAGGACCGTTTATTCACATTTATTTTCAGGCGAACAATTTTATTTGGCCTAATCCTATTAAAGGTTATCTGAGTCGAAGCGATATTTTTCGATAATTTTTTCTTTGACAATTTTTGCTGAAAAATCGAAATCTGATGAGACTTCGTCTATTGGACTTTAAAATCGAGTCACCCAATTATGGCGAACAACGATAAAAATCGAGTTTTCAAAAATACCCGCTTCCTACTCGCCTACAGTGGCATTAATAGGATGAAAGCATACTAGGAACTCGTACATTGAAAGGATGAATGAGAAGAAATTTTTTTCGGTCTTTCCGGCTAAAAACCTACATGTAGGCCATCTTGAAAAGGCGCCAAGCACGTGGAATTCGTTCAAAAAATTTGAAAATTACTCCGTTTTGGGCGTAAAAACGCGTACTTCTCTTCTGATAACTTTTCTAGCTAGTTCTAGCTGGCATATTTAGCGTGACCTACAATTTTCACGTACCTTTGCGAAAAAAATGCTCATGATTTTTTCGAAAAATCCCTTAAAATTTTAACAAAAACTATCCTTGAAAACAGAGGTTTTCATCTTGTTGCTTGGTGAAAACGCTGTTGCGATCACGATCAAACATCAGGGGTCACCAGTATGGGAATGTTAAGTGAGTCTACCGGTAGGGTGAACGGCAAGACCCGCCTATCATTCACCATTTTATTTCTATCTTCTTTTCTTCCCCGTCAGGTCGACGGTTCCGATTGACTTCACAAAACTCTTCTTCAGTTCATTGTATTCATTGGTCTAGACACAAAACATTGGCAATGTACAGTCCCGCGCACGACACGTCCCCAGGCTAACTCTAAGCGGACGACCTGCAACACGTCTGCAGTCGTCAAGGGCTAGACCACAAGTGCAGGAAAAAGCCACGACCGCATGGTGATTGGGTTTATGCTCACGGCACTGAAGTACTGAAACGAGGCAGCCATCCCGCTGTCCCCCCACGTCCGGGGAGACTGGGGTCGACTGTCACGGTGATCTAGCGAGGCAGGGATCCTACAAAAGTTTTTTGCTGATCACTGGAACAAAGGTATTGGTGGTAATAAACTCCGCACATATAAATTATTTAAATAAAGATATGGGACAGAATTATATGCGACAAACATATTTAGTAAAGGTCATAGAAGTGCCCTGCCTAAATTTAGGAGTAGTACAGCACCTAGGGTAGAGACCGGTAGATAGGAAGGTTTAAGTATTGAAGAACGATTGTGTCAAGTATGTGATGTGCATGTGGTGGAAGATCATGAAAAACACCTATCACTTGAATGTCCATTATACACTTACTAGAGATATTTTATTGCAAAAAATGAATGAACATAAGGTTAATTTTAATTTAATGAGTTTTTCTGATAAGTGATTTGTATGTTTACCAGCAATGAATGTGTAAACGTTTTAGCAAAATCCTACTATGATATATTGAACCAGAGTCTAGCCGTATTTTTTCAATGTTTAGCTACAAGTACGATTATATACTATCTGTTTTAAATATATATATACATATTTATTTTATTACTTTAATTTTAGTAGAGTAATGACAATAAGAGTCTCTCATAACTCCGTGTAGAGTGGCTCGGTATGTATAAGCCTACACACTGTGACGTACCTTTTATGAATACATGTATTATGTATATGTCTGTACTGAGGTGAGACATAAATAATAAACAAATAAACTTGCAAAGACATCATAAAGTGTGTGGAGCATAAGGCCTACTGTAGTACGTAACTCTCGGCTGAAAAGTTTCACTGCCAAAAAAAATTCTGCTGACCAAAACTCATCTAAAAGAATACGTTTCTGCTCCACAGAAGAATCCTTGTTCAGGGGTGTGCACAGGGGGAGGGGCAGAGGGGTCCCGAGCAGCCGATTTTAAAAATGTCCTTGGCTAGCGCCCGGAGCCACCATATTTTCCTAAATTTTGCCTTTTGAAATCTCCCCCCCCCCATATCGGGAAGCTGCAAACGCCCCTGTTATTGCATACTATGTGGTGGACAGGACAAAAAAGAATTAACGTATAGAGTCGAAACAAATAATGTAGACACAAACTTGAATGCATGGGCTAAGAGAACTAACAACTTTCAGCTTCTCGGGAAACTGAGTTCCCCAGCAGCTGTCATGATGCCCACGCTGGTGACACTTATTATCATCTACAATGTTATTTGCACGTGAGAGGCTTAATTATAGCTCGTGCTGAAAATCGCAGAGTATATGCGGGACCATCTGACCTTACCTGCAAGTCAGTTACAATAGCACAAAATTAATTGTCTTCAAACTATCAGCGTTGCAACATTTATATAGAACTCTTGTTACAGAGGATTTCCCTGTTCTGTTAACAGGAAACCACACGCTACGCGCTTCAAGGACTATCTTCTGAAGCTCAGGGTTAGGGTTAGGGTTAGGGTAACCCTAACCCTAACCCTAACCCTGGGCTGTGCTCCTGCAGAAGAATAGCCAGGTCATTGTAATTAGATCTTAAACCTCGACAATTCCATTGTATAATTTTGTGGGCCAGGGTTAGGGTTAGGGTTAGGGTTAGGGTTAGGGTTAGGCGTAGGATTAGGGGAAGCAGTGAACAGGGAAGGCAGGATAGACTCGTGAGAGTAAAGGATTGTCACTGAGTGGCTCCTTTGAATAACTCTCAGCGGAAATTGAATTTAGAGTTAGGTCTAAAAGGCAAACACTCCTCTAATTTAGAGGGTGTTTTAGAATTTAGTGGTGGTAGGTAGGTGATAAAAAGTCCCCCGAAAGGGACTTAAGGTTTGTTAAGTAGGCCCGTACATGGGGAGTTTCCTTGGTCTCCCAACAGGTGTGCACATAATAAGCAATACTTAACCCAAAATTTCAGCAAAAAGTCCGAAAGAATTACCCCAAGGAAGAGTGAAAAAATGAGCGAAACCTGCCCCTAGGGGGGCCAGAGGTTTCTGAATATCCTACCTTTGATATTTCTCCGGTTTAAAAATGGAGAAAGACCCTGTTCTACTTCCGATTAGGCACTGGCCGAGGGGACATGTAGCCCAATTGGAAGTGAAATAAACTACTCTGTGTTTGTCTCATCCATTAATTCAATGAGAAGAGACAAGGATCCAGGATCCTCTCCGTCTGAAGTAGGACCCTGGGTATATTCTGTCGAGCTGTTGTTACTTGGGTTACCGGGCATGTTGTATGAGGCCTTGCCCAGTCTACTTCTAACAAGTAGATCGCGCAAGTTCTTGCCCCTTTTGTATGCTGTAACACAAGGTTGAAAAACGATGTTAGGGTGCTTGATTTTAATTTTGTTGAAAGTGCCTTTAGCTAAAGAGGCCGCTTTCTTCGCCGTTTCGGAGAACGGTATGACGAAAGGGATAACGCCGTTGTTGGCAGGGGATGGAACCGTATTCATCCCAGTTGGTGTCATCGATCTTACCTTTATCTGCCATTTACGTTCTAGGTCAAGGCGTTTAACCTTGTCTACGTCTTTGTCAGAGAAAACTGGCAAAGTTTCAAGGAAATATACCTTTAGGTGTTCGATATGGCATTCACTGCCATTAAAATGAATTCCTACTGGGGTGGGTTTGTTCAAACGTACATTTGATAAATGTACGTTTTCATTCATTAGGAATAGGAATTAGGGTTAGGGTTAGGGTTAGGGTTAGGGGTTAGGCGTAGGATTAGGGGAAGCAGTGAACAGGGAAGGCAGGATAGACTCGTGAGAGTAAAGGATTGTCACTGAGTGGCTCCTTTGAATAACTCTCAGCGGAAATTGAATTTAGAGTTAGGTCTAAAAGGCAAACACTCCTCTAATTTAGAGGGTGTTTTAGAATTTAGTGATGGTAGGTAGGTGATAAAAAGTCACCCGAAAGGGACTTAAGGTTTGTTAAGTAGGCCCGTACACGAGGAGTTTCCTTGGTCTCCCAACAGGTGTGCACATACTAAGCAATACTTAACCCAAAATTTCAGCAAAAAGTCCGAAAGAATTACCCCAAGGAAGAGTAAAAAAATGAGCGAAACCTGCCCCTAGGGGGGCCAGAGGTTTCTGAATATCCTACCTTTGATATTTCTCCGGTTATGAAATGGTGAAAGACCCTGTTCTACTTCCGATTAAGCACTGGCCGAGGGGACATGTAGCCCAATTGGAAGTGAAATAAACTACTCTGTGTTTGTCTCATCCATTAATTCAATGAGAAGAGACAAGGATCCAGGATCCTCTCCGTCTGAAGTAGGACCTTGGGTATATTCTGTCGAGCTGTTGTTACTTACCGGGCATGTTGTATGAGGCCTCGCCCAGTCAACTTCTAACAAGTAGATCGCGCAAGTTCTTGCCCCTTTTGTATGCTGTAACACAAATTTGAAAAACGATGCTAGGGTGCTTGATTTTAATTTTGTTGAAAGTGCCCTTAGCTAAAGAGGCCGCTTTCTTAGCCGTTTCGGAGAACGGTATGACGAAAGGGATAACGTCGTTGTTGGCAGGGGATGGAACCGTATTCATCCCAGTTGGTGTCATCGATCTTACCTTTATCTGCCATTTACGTTCTAGGTCAAGGCGTTTAACCTTGTCTACGTCTTTGTCAGAGGAAACTGGCAAAGTTTCAAGGAAATATACCTTTAGGTGTTCGATATGGCGGACGGGGGCCCTAGGGTAGTGGTTAACACCGCTGCCTATCACGCCAGAGTTCGGGGTTCGGTTCCCGGACTCGGCGGTTTTAAAGAAACAAAAATGTTTCTTCCCCATCCACGTGTGAAAGTCAGTATTGTGGGGAGCCTCCGTGACCGAGAGGTAGCGTGCTCGGCCTCAGACCGCCAGGGCTCGAATTTCGAATCCTGTGTCTGGAGGACAGTGTCATCTCAATCATCTCACCATCCTCAGGAGGTTCTCCTGGCCCAGTTTAGCCTATATGTGCACAAAGGTGGCCTAAAGCTCGATTAATTTCATTTTTTTTCGATATGGCATTCACTGCCATTAAAATGAATTCCTACTGGGGTGGGTTTGTTCAAACGTACATTTGATAAATGTACGTTAATTCGATCTCTAAAACTCATCCCAGTTTCCCCAATGTAAATTTTATGGCATTTCTCGCATTGAATGCCATAAATACCGTTAGGGGAGTTGCAATCTTGTTGCGTTGAAAGTTTGAATTCAGTGTTCAAATTTCCAGGACCCCCTGGTAGGGTGGCTGATTGAACAACTATGTTGTTTTTGCATAGTTTACATTTTGGTCCATTACATCTATTGGAGCACCCTAGCATCAAAGTCTGATCCGAACCTAAGACTTTGTTTTTGATCGTGCGTAGGAATCGATCGGAATAACCCCGTGGTTTAAGCGCATAAAATAACCGTCGGCAAGCGTCATCTATGTCCCTTTGATTATTACAAATCCTCTGATATCTCAGAATTTGGGATTTGATGATCCCAGAAAAGGTGTGTGGAGGGTGGTAAGAATTTTTATGTAGCAATTCCAACGTATCTGTTGGTTTGAAGTACACTTTCGTGTCTAATATGCCATCACTATTGAATCTGTTCCCTTTAAACACAGTGGTATCTAAGAAATTGATGGATTGTTTGTCCAATTCCGCTTTAACAGTGATAGATGGATGATGTGTATTTTTTAAATTTACAAACTCGTGGAAAGATTCCTCCGAGTGTTCCCAAATCATGAAAATATCATCCAGAAATCTCCTGTAGAATTTGGGTTTAAGGGGTGCCTTTTCCAAGACCTCCCTTTCCCAATCTGCCAAAAAGAGGTTGGCATAATTTGGTGCAAATTTTTTGCCCATGGCAGTACCCCACGTTTGTAGATACCATTTGCCATTGAATTCAAAATCATTGTACTCCAAATTAATTTTGAGTAAATCTAAAATTTGTTTATCCGGCCTTTTAGGGTCCGGATATCTGTCAAAAGCTTTTGCTACAGATTGTATACCTGTGACATTGTCAATATTAGTATACAGACTGTCCACATCAATAGTGGCGATAAAAGCGTCAGGGTGAATTTTTGTTTTTTTTATTTCATCAAGGAAATGTGTGGTGTCTTTTAAAAAGGATGGATGACGTGTTGCCAACGGTGCCAAGAAGTGATCAATATACTCCGCTGAGGCGCAACTTTCGCTTCCGCAGTCGGAAATGATCGGTCTGCCTGGCGGTAAGCGACCCGGGGGGGGGGGCACTTGTTTTTTTCCTTATGAATTTTAGGGAGAAGATACATTCTCCTAGGTGTCGGATCAGACAGACAAGCGAGAAAGTCGAATTGGCCTTTGGCGATAAATTTTAGATCTTTCAGCTCTCGGAAAATTTCATTGATTTTCGTAATTGCCTGAGGAAAAACAGGCTGATCTAACGTTTTGTAGTGGATTGGATGGCTGAGCTGGCGTTTTTATCCATTACTACGATGGCTGCGCCCTTATCAGCTGGTTTAATAATGATGTCTTTGGTTTCTAGCTAAATTTTTGAGGGCGATCCGTTCGTTTTTCGGCAGATTGCTCTTAGGAAGGGCATCTGGGATATTTTTTATAGCAGAGTCTAAAGTTTTTAGCTCGCATTCTAGAAAAGGGTTGTTGGATGGAGGCATCCAAGTAGATTTTATCCTAAAGTTGGGATCACGTGTTGCGCTGTTTCGACCGTGAAAAAAGAAATTTAGACGAAGACGGCGGGCAAGGCCGTCAGTTGCTGATTGTAAGTCACCTCTATCTATAGTACGAGGAGTGGGGACGAACTTAATGCCCTTTTGCAAAACGCCAACGCTACCCTTATCCAGGTTTTTACTGGATAGGTTGATAATGCCGTTTGATTTAAAGGGGAAGGTGGCCGAGTTACGGTTAACTCTGGCGTCTTGCCCCGAATTTAGTTTAAATGATCGATAAGGGAAAGGGAATGCTCAATGATTTTAAACGCCGATTCGCGGCTCCAATGGACTGCATCCTGTCCATTCGACTTAACCTGAGCATGATGCTTATTTAGGTAATGGGCCACCGGCCGATTCCCTAAAAACTTGCGTGCGTGCTCATTAAAGGCTTGAATTCCCTTTAGGAAAGTCAAATCTAGGGCTATCGTACCGTAAACGGGTTGAAAGAAGACCCGCTGGTCGGGGAAAGTAGACGACGCCTGCAACATGCATTCATGGAAACTTGCATTTCTCTTGGAGCGAAGGGTCGTTTCACTCAGACAGTCATTCAGCCCAACAGAAATGATTACATCCTTAAGCTGGGGATACCTGGAAACATCAAAACGTTCCAAAAGTTTGGTCAAATGCCAGCATTTGGCCCCAGGGAAGCTGTGTACCTCCACATCCTCCCTCGTAACTTTCGGAACCTTTGACAAATTTGAATCACCGAGAATAACCATTGAGGTAGATGGTTTAAGAACCAGTTTCCAAGCCGCGATTTTACGTTCAGAGCTTAGATTACTGGCATGACGCGTAACGTCGGCAGGATACAAATTTTCACCTTTAAAGGACAAATTTAGGTCAGTCCTGCCAGCAGCTCTACTCCGTTGAGAAGGTTGGGAAAACATGCAAAAGTCCGCGGTGGAGTAAGTGCTGGGTCTTCGACCCTGGGTGCGCCTCATTATCCGTCTAGGTAATGTGGCACTGCCGGGGTCCGAGAGGCATCCTGGGTTGGCAGAGCCATTGCCCATAGATGCCGGGGGGGAGGATGAATGCTGCGAGTTAAACGATATCTCGTCCTACGACTCTACAGGGGACTTAGAACGAGTGGTGTCCTCGCTCGTAAAAGAGGGTGACCCAGCCATCGTTGGTTCAAGGACCAAACCCCCGGCCTCCACACTGGTCCCTGAGGAACTCCCCTCACTCGAGGAGTTCAACAGGCTCTCCCCACGCAGAGAGACCTCCCCAGCAGTGCCCTGGCTAGCCAGCATCTGAGTGTCGCTGACAACCACATCCGGATCCCCAGTAGGAAGTGGATGAATACCATCCAATTCACCTGAGCGGGCCGGAGAGACCATGGTGGCTGTCTCACCAGCCTCCGTGGAATCCGAATCCGACCCCCCAGATGGATCTAACCTCCTCCTAGTGATTTCCCGTCCTGGTTGCGTATGTCTTTTTCGCTTCTGACTTTGGGGGGTAGAAGTAAATGTACAGTTTAGATTCCTAGAGTGGATTGGGGTCGAAGGAAGATCCGACAACGCACCAAAAGAATTCGAAACAGCGATAGGAGACGTGTCAACAGTCCCGGTCACCCCCTGAGCGGGGCGACGCTGGGCCTCCCACTCCTGGGATACTGCCTCATCCCCGATCCTATCACTGCACCCAGGCTGGGGCGAAGCCTGGGAAGAGGTTGAATTTAGGGGTTGAATTGTAGTGGTGGTGCCCGTCTGTGAAACGGAAGGCCCCTCCTTCGGTGGAGCGGTCTTCCTAGACGGGGCATCACTCAGATGCCCAACAAAAATAGAACTGTATTCCTGGAAGTTTGAAATGATATTCCCACCCAGACGCTTTCCGTAGCGTCGCCTAGCCCACGAGATGGCCAGTACAGAGCTTTGACCGAATTCCTTCGTGGTGAGTTTGGCTAGGTAAGGAACTAACTGACCTGCCAACTCATCAACCCTACTCCTCAAGTGGGTATGGCTGATTGACTTAATAGCGGAACCCCAATTCCGGGCCGCTTCGCGTAGATCTCGCCTCAACTGGGCCGTTGGCCCCTCTTATTTAATTTTATCCTCAAGGGGCGAGATCGTTTTCTGGATAGCTGGGGGGAGGGAACGGGAATCCTCCCAGCAGGAAGCCAAATACTGACACCGCAGAACACGGTTCAGCTTACGAGTGCAAATTTGGAAGGGAGTGAGAACAGGCGTGTCAGCCATTTTTAAGAGTCAATTTTCAAGAAGGGTATTTTAATTAGTCTATTTAGTAAACTCGGGCAATTGATAATTTAGTAGAACCACGCAAATGGAGCTGGAGAGAGAATTTTGTTCTAAAGGCCTAAGTAATTTCGCTTAGGATGGGATCGCTCTAAAACATTAATTTAGAAAAAGTCATATACAACGATATCATACCGAATCAAAAGATTGGGTATGATATTTTTGCTATAACTTTAAGTAAAACGTACTCACGTTTTGCCTGCTCCACTCAAATGAGTCAGGATGGTCTGAATCTGAGATTGTAAAATGCTATAGTGACCGTTGATCCTGCAGCCTGTAAGCGTACTTGCTCCTATGCAAGCGGAAGGCAAATGGTATATAGCTCTGAAAAGTGCCGAAAAAATTCCAACACAAAAACACAGTAAGAACAGTAGATCAGGGGAGTCACTAACCTGCAGGTCTGTTTCTCCGCTCCCCGGAGGGCTGAAATAAAGTTCCTAAAAATAAGAGAATGAATTGACAGAATGCAAAAGGGAGGTGGGAACCTATAAATAAGTTCCCACTCCCTGTACAAAATCCTCCTACCGGTTTCAGACCTATTGGCCCTTCGTCAGGGAGGTATCTGAAAAAATACAAATTACCAACTGTTCAGGCCAAGAGCTCCGAAGTGACTGGCAAAGAGAATGTTTGTGTACACTGTACCCTTTACTTTTATACCCCAAACCAGTCACGGTCACTGAGCGCATGGTCTGTGATCCCCTGGTCACAATCTGAAATAAACACAGAAAAGGCTGTAGTACTGAAAAAAAGTGTGTAAAAAGGTTTAAATTGGGTTGGTATAATAGAATAAATAAAATTCAAACACTTGATAGGGAAGGAGATCTGATAAACTTTGCATTAGAGTCATATCCAAGGTGCTTAAAAATAATTTTCATTATTTTCCAGCGGCCCCAGAGCTTAGGAAGTCAGGCTGACTTTCCACTGGGCATTTTCACAGTGCCCCGACCCTTGAATCCCACAGGCTCATAGCCATTGTGTTTGAAATATTTACTCAACGAGAGAATATGTTTTAGAACCAGATATTATTGTCCTAATTTAGTGGGCAACACTATTCTGGTGTTAATACACTTGGTTTCAGTCCATTACCATCTCTGATTCTCATTTCAGAGGGGATTGAATAAATGAATTCAGGCTAGAAAAAAGAGCCTTGAGTTTTGGAAGGTGTGTGTACACACACTGGCATTCAGAACCTTTCGTACACAGACCCCTAGGGGTCTGGGAGTGACTAAAATGAATTTAGTTCTGTTTAATTTTATAATTCGGAAATACACTCAGTAATCAACCTATAAAATACTGGTATATATTATATATTGATCAAATAATTATATGTAGGCATTATTTTGGTGAAATTCAATACAGAATTAACCAAAAGAACGTTTGAAAATAATATATTGAGGTGAATAAAACAGTGGTTCTGGTCTTCATGCTGTTCCCACGTGCGGCCTTGACCCTCAGTTGTGGGCTTTTCCATGGAAAAAACTGTCTTTTTAGGGCATTTCTCCTCCATTCACCAGGTGGCACTCCATGACTTTGGCATATTGAATCAGCTGGACCAATATTTTGGAATAAAGAATAAGAGGCAAACATGCCGTAAAGACTGTTGTTCCAATTCTTATAATTTTGTAAGGGGTATGCTGAGTAAAACACTAAAATTATAAGGCCGTAAAAAAATCCTACGAATTTATGGAGCCAAAAGAAAAATGTGAGTGGGGATTGTAATGTATTAATTGGTGACTTGAAATAAACCTATAAGGGGCCCAGTTAGAAGCCCGCAAAGGTAGTTGAAAATTCCAGTGGTCCAAGAAGTAACTTTTCTGAGAATTAGAAGGTCTAGGATGAAGGAATAAATAAATAATCACCAAAAATAAAAATAATATAAATATATTTTTGGTGGAATTCCATCTGGCTAGGAATAAGCAGTCAGAAATGCAACTGACTGGCTGGTCTAGTGGTTAGAGTCGTTGTCTCTCTCCACAGACCCCGGTTCAAACCCCTCTTGGACCATAAATTTTTCTCACCAAAATTAATTTAATAATGGTGTGAGAGGGTAGCTGATACCAGTAGAAGAATTAACAGGGTGAAATTCAACCGACTGGCTGGTCTAGTGGTTAGAGGCGTTGTCTCTTCTCACAGACCCCAGTTCGAATCCCTCCTAGCCAATATTTTTTTATTTAAAATTAAAATCTAGGAAAGGATATCTCCTAAGAACATCAAAAATCAACCCAGAGCAGGCATAGCCAACTGGGTAGTCCAGTGGTTAGAGGGCTGTGCCCCAGAACCAGGGATCCGGGTTCGAAGCCCTAAATTTTCAAATTTAATAATTAAAGTCAGAGATAAAATTTCCTATAGACTAGAAGAATTGGATAGGTGAATATCAGCTGTCCCCGTGGCTTGGTGGAATTCTCCAAGTCACATTCATGGCAGCACAGGGCACCCGGGTTCAAACCCCGTCCCTTCCCCGTGGTCCATAAAAAGAGTAGGTTCTGCCTACCTTACAGGGCTCCGCCCTCAGTAAAGCAGTATCTGAAAAATAGAGTCCTTCAGATTCAGCCAGTAATAGTCAAGTAGTGTTGGGTTCTCGGGTTCTGTAAAAGAGAAGAACAATAATTTTAGTACAAAGTATGTTACATGCCCTTTTAAAATTACAAGACTTAGATTCACACAGGGCAACTAAAGATAAAAAAACAGGGCATCCCCCGCAGTTTTTTTTTTAGTGTGAGGGATACCCATGAACAATGATAAATTTACCTACCCAAAGTAAAAATAAGGCCTGCAATGCTGAATTCAAAGACGGAAGTCCAAGCAGGGTAGATTTGTGGGAGAACCCCTTCGGATTCTCCCCACTGAGCCGTCCTGCCCGAGCATCCGTCCAGTTGGTGTTTTCAATTTTGGAGATAGAGGTGACTTAATTATATTAAAGGTGATAACCAAATAGTTCTGATCTTGGTTATAACCCTCGCTCCTACTTGATTCTCTTTGCTCGTTGTTATCACTTCTTGGCTTGTTTGTTGTTACAGTTGCTGATGTATGGTCGGCTATGTTCTGTAATGAGATGGAGTTAAGAAAACAAAACACCAACGTCCTGCCCGAGCATCCGTCCAGTTGGTGTTTTCATTTTTGGAGATAGAGGTGACTTAATTATATTAAAGGTGATAACCAAATAGTTCTGATCTTGGTTATAACCCTCGCTCCTACTTGATTCTCTTTGCTCGTTGTTATCACTTCTTGGCTTGTTTGTTGTTACAGTTGCTGATGTATGGTCGGCTATGTTCTGTAATGAGATGGAGTTAAGAAAACAAAACATAGCAAATGCGCAATTATAAAAGAATATATATAGTTAGTTCATATGTAAAGGAAGGTTTCCTTATAAAAAGTGATAGAGTAGTATATTTCACATAATTAATTTTCAGGCATCAATCCCACAAAGTTGATTATAGGTCTGGCTCTGGCTGGGTTAGGCGTAGGATTAGGGGAAGCAGTGAACAGGGAAGGCAGGATAGACTCGTGAGAGTAAAGGATTGTCACTGAGTGGCTCCTTTGAATAACTCTCAGCGGAAATTGAATTTAGAGTCAGGTCTAAAAGGCAAA
This sequence comes from Flabesymbios commensalis, assembly GCA_964017125.1. Taxonomy (NCBI): domain Eukaryota; kingdom Metazoa; phylum Annelida; class Polychaeta; order Terebellida; family Flabelligeridae; genus Flabesymbios; species Flabesymbios commensalis. Next base: position 4,534 of record OZ024907.1, on the reverse strand, counting down.
CACTCCTCTAATTTAGAGGGTGTTTTAGAATTTAGTGGTGGTAGGTAGGGAATAAAAAGTCACCCGAAAGGGGCTTAAGGTTTGTTAAGTAGGCCCGTACACGGGGAGTTTCCTTGGTCTCCCAACAGGTGTGCACATACTAAGCAATACTTAACCCAAAATTTCAGCAAAAAGTCCGAAAGAATTACCCCAAGGAAGAGTAAAAAAATGGGGCCAGAGGTTTCTGAATATCCTACCTTTGATATTTCTCCGGTTAAAAAAATGGAGAAAAACCCTGTTCTACTTCCGATTAGGCACTGGCCGAGGGGACATGTAGCCCAATTGGAAGTGAAATAAACTACTCTGTGTTTGTCTCATCCATTAATTCAATGAGAAGAGACAAGGATCCAGGATCCTCTCCGTCTGAAGTAGGACCCTGGGTATATTCTGTCGAGCCGTTGTTACTTGGGTTACCGGGCATGTTGTATGAGGCCTTGCCCAGTCTACTTCTAACAAGTAGATCGCGCAAGTTCTTGCCCCTTTTGTATGCTGTAACACAAGGTTGAAAAACGATGTTAGGGTGCTTGATTTTAATTTTGTTGAAAGTCCCCTTAGCTAAAGAGGCCGCTTTCTTAGCCGTTTCGGAGAACGGTATGACGAAAGGGATAACGCCGTTGTTGGCAGGGGATGGAACCGTATTCATCCCAGTTGGTGTCATCGATCTTACCTTTATCTGCCATTTACGTTCTAGGTCAAGGCGTTTAACCTTGTCTACGTCTTTGTCAGAGGAAACTGGCAAAGTTTCAAGGAAATATACCTTTAGGTGTTTGATATGGCATTCACTGCCATTAAAATGAATTCCTACTGGGGTGGGTTTGTTCAAGCGTACATTTGATAAATGTACGTTAATTCGATCTCTAAAACTCATCCCAGTTTCCCCAATGTAAATTTTATGGCATTTCTCGCATTGAATGCCATAAATACCGTTAGGGGAGTTGCAATCTTGTTGCGTTGAAAGTTTGAATTCAGTGTTCAAATTTCCAGGACCCCCTGGTAGGGTGGCTGATTGAACAACTATGTTGTTTTTGCATAGTTTACATTTTGGTCCATTACATCTATTGGAGCACCCTAGCATCAAAGTCTGATCCGAACCTAAGACTTTGTTTTTGATCGTGCGTAGGAATCGATCGGAATAACCCCGTGGTTTAAGCGCATAAAATAACCGTCGGCAAGCGTCATCTATGTCTCTTTGATTATTACAAATCCTCTGATATCTCAGAATTTGGGATTTGATGATCCCAGAAAAGGTGTGTGGAGGGTGGTAAGAATTTTTATGTAGCAATTCCAACGTATCTGTTGGTTTGAAGTACACTTTCGTGTCTAATATGCCATCACTATTGAATCTGTTCCCTTTAAACACAGTGGTATCTAAGAAATTGATGGATTGTTTGTCTAATTCCGCTTTAACAGTGATAGATGGATGATGTGTATTTAATAAATTTACAAACTCGTGGAAAGATTCCTCCGAGTGTTCCCAAATCATGAAAATATCATCCAGAAATCTCCTGTAGAATTTGGGTTTAAGGGGTGCCTTTTCCAAGACCTCCCTTTCCCAATCTGCCAAAAAGAGGTTGGCATAATTTGGTGCAAATTTTTTGCCCATGGCAGTACCCCACGCTTGTAGATACCATTTGCCATTGAATTCAAAATCATTGTACTCCAAATTAATTTTGAGTAAATCTAAAATTTGTTTATCCGGCCTTTTAGGGTCCGGATATCTGTCAAAAGCTTTTGCTACAGATTGTATACCTGTGACATTGTCAATATTAGTATACAGACTGTCCACATCAATAGTGGCGATAAAAGCGTCAGGGTGAATTTTTGTTTTTTTTATTTCATCAAGGAAATGTGTGGTGTCTTTTAAAAAGGATGGATGACGTGTTGCCAATGGTGCCAAGAAGTGATCAATATACTCCGCTGAGGCGCAACTTTCGCTTCCGCAGTCGGAAATGATCGGTCTGCCTGGCGGTAAGCGACCCGGGGGGGGGGGCACTTGTTTTTTTCATTATGAATTTTAGGGAGAAGATACATTCTCCTAGGTGTCGGATCAGACAGACAAGCGAGAAAGTCAAATTGGCCTTTGTCGATAAATTTTAGATCTTTCAGCTCTCGGAAAATTTCATTGATTTTCGTAATTGCCTGAAGAAAAACAGACTGATCTAACGTTTTGTAGTGGATTGGATGGCTGAGCTGGCGTTCAGTCTCAGATATATAGTCCTTTTTATCCATTACTACGATGGCTGCGCCCTTATCAGCTGGTTTAATAATGATTTTTTATAGCAGAGTCTAAAGTTTTTAGCTCGCATTCTAGAAAAGGGTTGTTGGATGGAGGCATCCAAGTAGATTTTATCCTAAAGTTTGGCTCACGTGTTGCGCTGTTTCGACCGTGAAAAAAGAAATTTAGACGAAGACGGCGGGCAAGACCGTCAGTTGCTGATTGTAAGTCACCTCTATCTATAGTACGAGGAGTGGGGACGAACTTATTGCCCTTTTGCAAAACGCCAACGCTACCCTTATCCAGGTTTTTACTGGATAGGTTGATAATGCCGTTTGATTTAAAGGGGAAGGTGGCCGAGTTACGGTTAACTCTGGCGTCTTGCCCCGAATTTAGTTTAAATGATCGATAAGGGAAAGGGAATGCTCAATGATTTTAAACGCCGATTCGCGGCTCCAATGGACTGCATCCTGTCCATTCGGCTTAACCTGAGCATGATGCTTATTTAGGTAATGGGCCACCGGCCGATTCCCTAAAAACTTGCGTGCGTGCTCATTAAAGGCTTGAATTCCCTTTAGGAAAGTCAAATCTAGGGCTATCGTACCGTAAACGGGTTGAAAGAAGACCCGCTGGTCGGGGAAAGTAGACGACGCCTGCAACATGCATTCATGGAAACTTGCATTTCTCTTGGACCGAAGGGTCGTTTCACTCAGACAGTCATTCAGCCCAACAGAAATGATTACATCCTTAAGCTGGGGATACCTGGATGCATCGAAACGTTCCAAAAGTTTGGTCAAATGCCAGCATTTGGCCCCAGGGAAGCTGTGTACCTCCACATCCTCCCTGGTAACTTTCAGAACTTTTGATAAATTTGAATCACCGAGAATAACCATTGAGGTAGATGGTTTAAGAACCAGTTTCCAAGCCGCGATTTTACGTTCAGAGCTTAGATTACTGGCATGACGCGTAACGTCGGCAGGATACAAATTTTCACCTTTAAAGGACAAATTTAGGTCAGTCCTGCCAGCGGCTCTACTCCGTTGAGAAGGTTGGGAAAACATGCAAAAGTCCGCGGTGGAGTAAGTGCCGGGGTCCGACCCTGGGTGCGCCTCATTATCCGTCTAGGTAATGTGGCACTGCCGGGGTCCGAGAGGCATCCTGGGTTGGCAGAGCCATTGCCCATAGATGCCGGGGGGGAGGATGAATGCTGCGAGTTCAACGATATCTCGTCCTCCGACTCTACAGGGGACTTAGAACGAGTGGTGTCCTCGCTCGTAACAGGGGGTGACCCAGCCATCGTTGGTTCAAGGACCAAACCCCCGGCCTCCACACTGGTCCCTGAGGAACTCCCCTCACTCGAGGAGCTCAACAGGCTCCCCACGCAGAGAGACCTCCCTAGCAGTGCCCTGGCTAGCCAGCATCTGAGTGTCGCTGACAACCACGTCCGGATCCCCAGTAGAAAGTGGATGAATACCATCCAATTCACCTGAGCGGGCCGGAGAGACCATGGTGGCTGTCTCACCAGCCTCCGTGGAATCCGAATCCGACCCCCCAGATGGATCTAACCTCCTCCTAGTGATTTTCCGTCCTGGTTGCGTATGTCTTTTTCGCTTCTGACTTTGGGGGGTAGAAGTAAATGTACAGTTTAGATTCCTAGAGTGGATTGGGGTCGAAGGAAGATCCGACAACGCACCAAAAGAATTAGAAACAGCGATAGGAGACGTGTCAACAGTCCCGGTCACCCCCTGAGCGGGGCGACGCTGGGCCTCCCACTCCTGGGATACTGCCTCATCCCCGATCCTATCACTGCACCCAGGCTGGGGCGAAGCCTGGGAAGAGGTTGAATTTAGGGGTTGAATTGTAGTGGTGGTGCCCGTCTGTGAAACGGAAGGCCCCTCCTTCGGTGGAGCGGTCTTCCTAGACGGGGCATCACTCAGATGCCCAACAAAAATAGAACTGTATTCCTGGAAGTTTGAAATGATATTCCCACCCAGACGCTTTCCGTAGCGTCGCCTAGCCCACGAGATGGCCAGTACAGAGCTCTGACCGAATTCCTTCGTGGTGAGTTTGGCTAGGTAAGGCACTAACTGACCTGCCAACTCATCAACCCTACTCCTCAAGTGGGTATGGCTGATTGACTTAATAGCGGAACCCCAATTCCGGGCCGCTTCGCGTAGATCTCGCCTCAACTGGGCCGTTGGCCCCTCTAATTTAATTTTATCCTCAAGGGTCGAGATCGTTTTCTGGATAGCTGGGGGGAGGGAACGGGAATCCTCCCAG